>JAQIXV010000191.1:0-70723 GCA_034700625.1 Tectocepheus velatus
TATTCTGAATGTCTTTCCTTACTGTAAATCTATTGAAGTGATAAATGTGTAACATTTTGACGCCGTCTTCGGTCTCCACAGTTATGAACTGGTCGTGCGATACATACAAACGGTCGCATATATACTGTGGAAGTCTGAAGTGGTCCCTAAGAAACACTTTATTCATATAGTTGTAAAGACAGCCGTCCTCTGAGTCCGTAGTAGAGGTATCAGTAGAAGAGGATATACTTTCAGTTTGAGTTTGAGAGCTATCACTCGACGACGACATAACATTGACATTATTTTTCGACATTATTCCTCCCATTACTCAAAATCTCATACTTTTGTCACAAAATAATTATCTAAAGGTTTTGTCTGTAAATCAAATCTATATTTAATTCAATCAGATTTTGAATGATCTTTGAATGATCTCTGAATGAGCTTGAACATTTCAAGCATCGCGCAGATGATACAATTGTTTCAAAACTTTTAATTTTTTTTTATTGAATGCATAAAAATAATTATATAAATGAAAAAAAATTAGGATTTGAGTCGAAATAAATTATATTTATATGAAATCTTTGGTCGCAATACGAGAGACAATTAGATCCCATTTGGAGGCATCGTTTTGACAGTCATTTAGTTTATAGATCTGTTTAATCATAAATAGAGTCAAACATAAAATGATAATTGATTTGAGAGACAATACTTCATTCAAAAGTGACTCATCTCTCATGCCTTTCAAGGCCTCAATCGGTAATAATTTTCCCTCAATTTTGTTGAAAATCTCTGTATTTGAGGACTGATTGCAATCATCGGTTTGGGAGACGACTAAAGCGACTATCGGTGAGGACTCATCCGATTGGTTGACACCAAATTTCTTCAGACTTTCTGTGATCTGAATTAAAGTTTAATTAAAAACAAAAACAAAATCTTAAATACAAACGTTTTTTCCCGGATATAAACTGAAGAGGATTTCAGTATTCAATCGTTTGGTAATTAATTTATTGTTAAGTTTAGCAGAAATTGATTTATTTATCGCACATAAGATCTGATTGATGTCAAACACCTGAAACAAACATAAGATTAAAACCAATAAAACAAATGATTAAAAAACAAACAGTTTTTGCTTTAATGAGACAAAAGTTGTCGTTTTGAGTCAATTCAAGTATTTTTGACAAATTTTCGATCTTTTCATATAAACCAATATATGATTCGTAAGATTCAAACAAAAGTTTAAATTTAATTATTTCTGACATTTGTTTAAAACTTATTTAAAACTCAAAACTCAATGAAAACAAAACTCAAAACAAAACAAAAACATCTGAAATGCATCAAAAGGTAGTCAATAATAACGTCAAAAATTATATCAAACCCTAAACTCAAATATTCATTGAATTTCAATTGATTTCAAACGAGAAGAAAGTTTTGCAAAACTTTTCAAACCCTCATAAAAGCAAAACATAATTATTTAGAGTTTTATAAATATCTCTGCAATTGTGAGACACATGTGTTTCGAGAGTTTGTTTTGTTTTTGCAATAAAAGAGACAAACATTTGTTGTTTTTGAAGGAATCAGTCTTCAGCCACAGTTTTGTCCTCAAATTTTTTTAAATGACTTCATATTATCTTAAGATTATCGACACTTTTACTATCAATTAGAGGTATAGATAATGGTATCAATTGATTGTCGATCATATAATTAAATGTTTGTAAACAAATTGAAACAAAAAACAGTAAATATTTTCATAACTTTTTTGAAACATTTTGACAATCGTTTCGACCGTTTATTTAAATTGATTTTTGATTTTAATGATTAGATATCGGAATAAAATGAGTAATACTTTGAATACCAACTCTAAGACTGAATTAGTGATAGCCATCGATGACGAAGAAAGTCACTCAGGAAATGATGTCATCTGTGGTTCTGAGGTTACCACCGATGAGATAATATCTCAAACTCTTAATCAAATAATAGATTCGATCGAAAGTCTGCCAAAAATTGATAAAATGGGTTTCGAATCGGTTTCCGATTATATTGAAATCGATGACAACGATTCTGACACCGAATATATCGACGAAAGAGATGTCAACCAAAGTTCACAAACAATAAATATATCGTCGGATGAGAGAGCCATCAATGATCTCATGAGACCTCTCGAAGACGTCGATAACTATTCGGAATTCGACGAAATGGACGAAGACTTGGAAGGAGAGGACGAAGACTGTATGATAATTGACTTCATCACTAGTAATCAATTCCAAAAGAGAACGGATTCTCCGAAAAGCCCTCAATTAGACGACCACAACAACAACCAGACATATGATAACTCTATTCCCGAAGATAACGACCAGACATGTGGTGATAATTGTGAAGAAGTCACTGAAGAAGTAATGGAAGAAGTGATAACTTTGAGTGACAGCGAAGAAGAGGAATGTCTGATAATTAACGACTCGTTTTCCAATAAAGTAATATAAAATGAGATCAATATTTATCTTAATTTGCTTTCATTTCATTACTTATTATTTGATTTTTACTTCAATTAAAATCAAATTTAAATCTTTTATTGTTTTCTATATTTCATTCTTAACTTTTGTTTAAATATTTTCAATAAATATAATATAAATCGTAATTATCTTTATTCTGACCCAAAGCTAAACAGAATGATTGGAAGCGATGGTCCGATTAGAGTCAAGCGATCAAATTCTCCCATTTATTCTTCGCAATCATTTATACCACTATCAGAGCCGAGCACTTCCTGCGGTACGGCTTCAACGTCACAACCAGTTCCTCGTTATCGTGGGTTTCAAAACGCCAGTCGAAGACCACATCAGTCTCCAAACAATTCCTATAACAGTTGGACTTCATCGACATCTCTGACCGATTTATTTCTGACACCACTGACGCCAAACTATATTCAATCGCCTTCTGAACCGATTCGAGTCAGTAGTACTTATTTGCCGATTCCCACCAATAACTCAGAAGAGGACAGTTATATATACGACGAATCGATTCCATTCCTGTATGAAGAGTCGAAACCTTCGACTTCTAACGATACGATCGGAAGCTCTAATGATGTCAGAGATGTTGATATAATCTCTGAAATGGTGAAAATGGACAGAAGTATAGTCCAAAATGTGTTGAACCTAATCGAGGACCAGTGCACCGTTCCCTTCATTGTCAGATACCGTCAGTCAGTCATTAGTGGTATCGATGCGGACAGAGTTCGTAAAATTAATAACGTTTACAATGAACTGAAGAGCGCCAGACAGAGGGCCAAAGATGTGGAACAGGCTCTTAAAAAACAGGACAGACTCGACCCACGATTGAAAGCAGCTCTGAATCGGTGTAAAAATGTCTTCGAAGTCGAACACATCTACAGATTGTGTCGAAACGAAAGCGAAAACGCGGAGAGATTTCGAAATCTAGGTCTCGGGGATAGCGCCGTATCCGTTCTCGAAGGCAAACGACTCGATCCAAACCATTTCCTCAATAGATTCGCTTTCGGTATTCAATTGATTTGTCTTTCAATTCGTATT
The DNA here is from genome assembly GCA_034700625.1 of Tectocepheus velatus. Classification (NCBI taxonomy): domain Eukaryota; kingdom Metazoa; phylum Arthropoda; class Arachnida; order Sarcoptiformes; family Tectocepheidae; genus Tectocepheus; species Tectocepheus velatus. The sequence continues at coordinate 3,519 of JAQIXV010000191.1, forward strand.
TCATTCGTTTGTTTTAAACTCAGGCCTCGATTCTGTAGATAAGGTGAAGGAGGGGTGGTATGCATTCTTTTGATCTTATTTTTCAATTCATTTAAGATAATTGACTGTTAAGGTGTGCCATAATCGCCGATATTATCAGCAAAGACTGTGATGTTCTCGAGTTCCTAATCAAAGCGTAAGTTTTAATCGATTTTTATAAGAATTTATTCAATTAATTATGGATTCATTGAAACAATAGTACGAAACAATATATTCCAACACTTCAGACGACATTTAACAACGAAAGGTCCTATCAGTTGACCGCAGATCTCAATCCCAAGAATAAAGATCTCATTCAAAAATATCTTCGGTTTAAGAAATTCAAGAAACCCATCGATAAAATCAATGCTCACTCATATATGGCTATAGAAAGGGGAGAAGCCATCGGTTTATTAGATGTTTTCATCGAATTTGAAACAATTATTTTGAATAAATTGATAGACTTTTGTGTCTTGAAGTGGAACCGATGTATTGCCCACTTTCTGGTCGATTGCGTTCGAATCGCTTTCAATAATCAGTTGAAACCGAGTCTTACGGAATATATTCGATGGGAGTTAAGGCATACCTCACATATGACAGCTCTGGACGTATTCCGCGATAACGTTAAACAATTACTACTGGAGCCGCCTCTCAGGGATGAGTTTGTTGTCGGAGTAGATCCGGGCCGTAATTCGGGTTATAAAGTGGCAGTCGGTGTGTAATGGTTTGAATGGTTTTCATACTTTGAATTGATTTGATTATATATTTAGTGTCACCTTGGTTGGTACCATTGGACACTTGTATTATCAAATTGGATGCCAATAATTACGAGACTTCGGCCCAAAAACTGCGGAAAATAATGATTGATAACCGCTGTTCAATCATTGCTCTCGGAAATGGCACCGGATGTCGAATGTTTGAGGATATGTTGATTGAGAAGATTAAGTCCGGTTTCTTCGGCAAAATTAATGTCAAATATAAGATAATAAACGAGTCGGGCGTCAGTTGGTATTCCGTTACGGAAGAAGCCAAAAGAGATTTACCACAATTTCCGCCCCAAATGATTGGCGCCATTTCTATCGCTCGAAAACTTATCGATCCTTTGAGTGAATTAGTGAAAGTCGATCCAAAACGACTTCAGGTCGGAATGTATATGGTATGGCTCTCTACTCTATAACCCACTTCTCATTACTTCATTATTTAAAGCGCGATATCGAAGAGGAAGCGGTGAAGAAAGCGTTTCATGAGGTGGCCGTCGAGTGCGTCAGTTTATGTGGAGTTGATGTAAATCGAGCGCCATTTGAATTGTTGAGGTCTGTCCACAATTAAAATCTAATATTGCATTTAATTTTCTGATGTATTGACAGCAAAGTTGCGGGTTTGGAGCCAACCATCGCTCGAATCATTATCGATAAGAGAGAACGCGACGGACTCTTCAATAGTAGATCTCAACTGAAGAATATCGATGGCATCGGTTGGAAGCAATTCGAACAATGCGCTGGTTTTATCAAGGTCATGAAGGAAACCAGTAGAGACACTCTCAATCCTATGAGAAGGGATGGAAAGTATGCATTTTTTACTCGATTTGTTTCATTTTATTTAAGCGTTTGTTTTATTTTCGTTTTGATATTCAATTAGTAATGAATTTCCAAACAAAAGGTCCGCCACTTCTTCTACCGATGATTACGACCCTTTGGACTCAACTATAGTACACCCGGAGTCGTATTTCTGTGCCAATACATACCTCGAACTGATCGGCGCCTCAAAGGACGAGATCGGGAAGCGGTCGATTCTATTGAAGGTCGAGAAGGCTAACGATAAGTATAGTCTCCCAGAAATCGCACAGTTGTGTAATACACACACCGCTAATATGAAGCTCATAATCGAAGGCCTTACCAATAGTCTTGATTTCGATTATCGATCAAATTTTGTACAAATATATATCCCAGACATTCAAAACTTCGAGGACTTGACTATTGGAATGCGTTTGAAGGGCCGGGTAGTCAACGTGACTCCAATGGGAGCGTTCATCGATTGTGGATTAGTTGGAGGTACTAATGCTTACCTCAAAGCGAGTGAATGCGAACGACACTCGATTGCAGTCAATGACAACGTTTTGGTCACAATTGAGTCAATAAATAAAATCCAATACAGATTTAGTGTCAATATTATTGAAGTCATCAAATCTAACGGCCATTGAATTTATTTTTATTGGAAAACCATTAAATCTTTTGCATTAAATCTCTTTTATATTTGATTTCAAAACAAAAAGTTATTTATTTTTCGAAAATTAAATTATAATTACAATAAAATTGAGTTAAATCTTGAATTAATTGTTTGATAAATAATTCTCTAATAGATATTCGGCTGAAATGTGATCTCATTTTAAATAAAATTGTATTAAAATTGAATAAAAAGATATTTTTCGTAATTAATCCGTTAATTAATTTGGGATTTGGGGTAAATAATTGTCTCACAATTGGATTGTTCGGTGCAATCAATAACTTTGCGAGTGTTACGAGAGATACAAATCCTTATTTCCGTTATTTTATGGCTTTTCTTCTCTGAGTTCTCGGCGTCGGATAGAGATGAGGGACACCACAAATAGACGGTATGACCCAATTTGGTGGCAAACACTTCATTGAATAGTTTGACGTTATAAGTGCGGTCATCGGACGGCACTATTTGGGACTCTTTGAGCCAATCATAGATCGGAAACGTTTTATAGAGACCTAAAGTGTCGTTAAAATAATTGAATTGTTTATTCTTAGTACAGGTGCCGTGTTTTTGCCACTCGTGTTGCCACAGACTCTCCACATCTCTGTGCGGCTCTAAATTGGGCCAAACGTCTAGCAATTGGTCTCTAATCGGATCCAAGTTCTTCACATTAAAGTCCCGATCAAAGCAACAAAATTGAGGCCAAGAGTTGTTGTTATACGTCGGCCACGAGCCGTGAATTAGCCATTTGTTGGCCTCATATTTGGGACACTCACTGCCAGAGCAGACACTCGACGGCCATCGAAGTGTCAAAAGACTGTAATCGTAGTCGTAGTCCAGCGAACACTTGGTCTTGAATTTTGGTCTCTTGAGGACCGGTATATCACTCGATATTATAAGAGATATGACAACAAAACCTAAAATAAGTGCAAAACATATTACGAGAACTCGAATTAAAAACTGATTTCTTGACCGCCGTTTGTAGTCGACGTCTATTAACATAAACTCTGACTCAGACATCACTTAACCAATCAATTCATTTAAAATTCATATAAAAAGAGTTTATATAAGACTTTGAGTTTTAAAATAATTAAACAAATCTTTGGTTTTAATATAAAATTCTTTGTTTTGATATTTTTTTTGTTAAAATATAAACAAACGATACGTTTCAGGCTTTGAACGAATGGTTGCCTAAACTCCGCCTCCGATTACGCAATAAACATATGATTAACGACATTATACTTCAGTCAATAAACAATCAAATAATAGTCAAAAAATATTAACAAAAGTTTATTAAATCATTAAAATTGATAATTAATTAAATATAATTTTTAAGATTAAGATTACTTAAAATTATGATATGAAGTTGCAAGGGCAATTAACTATTTAAAAGGGTGTTGTATCGAATCGATGATTAAATGATTTAAAGTCCAAAAGTTATTCAATACTTTGAATTCATTGATAAAACATTAATTGATAGGAAATGAGATGAACTCATCATTTGGTTGAGTAAAATGTTTTTAATAAAAATCTCAGAAAAACCTTTGCATTGGAAACCTATTGAATTACCAAGTTTAACTAGAAATAACCTGATTGAGTTGAATAACAGACCTTGCTCATTTCAATTGCATCAAAATTGGGACAAATTATTTAAATAGAGATATTCTTTAGACATAAACTGATATATAAGAAGTGGTGACTTTCCCATAGATTTAATGTAATTCTGATTAGTTTTTATATAATCAAAAGTTTTTGATCGAAGACTTAATACCATTCTTGACATCATTAGTGAAGTAGTATTACATCAAATGTGAAGAACTTATAATTAAAAGTTTAGATTAGAAACAGATTTGACTCAAAATGTGTTGAGATATGAATTTCAGTTCATTTAAAACAATATCTTCTTTTGATTTGAAACTCAGAATAAGTTATTTCTCTTTAATTCTAAGAAAAATATTATTCAGTTTTCTCATCATTTGACGAATTGTTTGAAATGATTTCCAATACATCCCTATCTGTAAGTCATTCTCTAATATAAATCATTAAAAAAAATTATTTATTCGAAAAATATATTGTTTTTCAATGAATAACACAATTAATCAGAAATACATTTCTTTCCTCGAGTGAAAAAACAACACATGATTTCTATTGATTTCCTCTTATCAATTGTATAACAAAAATATTTTTCTAATGAATAAATGTGATCATCTTGTTAATTCTATACCTTTAAATACCTTTACAATGAAATAACTTATACTTTATAATCAATGAATCGATTGCTTAACTGATTTATGAGTCAAACGATATTAACTTACATCTCATAAATCATTATCATTAGTTATTAACCTGATGATGACCTTGATCAATTAATTATTAACATTTCTGAAAGTTAGCTAAACTTGAGCTCAAAATTGAATGCATTTGATCGTTGAGCTCAAGTCAAGTGTCGAAGGGGTTAGAGTTGAATGGAGTGAGACGTGTGTTGTGAACGGCATTTGAATTGTAAACAACAGTCACTCAACACGTCATCCAATTTATAATTAAACGTCGATTTGACTCAAATTATGACTCAATTGTGATCTCAAACTCAATCCAATTGAGAGCCAAACGCAACACCTGTTTAGAGATTTGTATTTCAAAATTCATTTTCAATTGAGTAATGATTTTAACGTTTGCTCTCATTTGACGAGAGGTCACTTATTTTGACAGTTATTTCGTTTGAATGTTATTTTGAGAGCAAAAAATTTGAGCCAAAAATCTAAACAATTAAATGGCTTTTAAATGAGTGATAAAAATAAATACTTTTGTCGTTTGGTTTGGTTTTCAGATAATTAAATAACTTTTGGACTCAAAGACGAGATATTAATAAAATTGATATTAAGTTTAAATCAAATATAAATGCATTGAATGACTATAAAGTGCTCTCAAGAAGTGAACCCAAAGACTGTAAATAAGCGCCAATTCATCAAATAATTGCCAAACGATTGCAATTGTCTTATCATTTGTTTAATATCTTCAGCGCTTCAATCGATGCAAACATTTTTGAAGCTTTGAATACAATTTTAATAATTAGTTAACAGTTTTTCTATCATTTTATTTATTCGTCCGACAGTTGTCTCAAAATATCGGTTATTGTCCTTAAAATTAATTTTAATTTTAAATCAATTATTAAATCATTTGTTGAATATCTCGATGAAAACGAAGACAATAACAAAAATAACTTACAATTTATGATAATTGGCGTCAAATCTATTGTCCAAAAGTTTTTTACAAAAATAATTGAAACAAATTTCAGACTTAAATTAATTTAAACCAAAAACTAATTTGTGATGTCATCCCAAATGTCGTCCCATTCGTCCCGAAAGCGTCGGAGTTCTTCATTGAAGTACAACTGCGAGGGCTGTTCCCCACCGAAGCGCTCAAATATGATAAAACCGGCCGTTTTTAGTGACGACAGGGAAGCGATCGAAGAGTTGGCTAATTGTGATTACGGTATCAAAGTTACCATCGATTCGGCAAAGAAGGGACTCATCAAAAGGAAGATCCGGGTCTATGCGGACGGTATATACGACATGTTCCACGCGGGACACGCCAGACAACTATTGCAGGCCAAGAATGCCTTCGACAACGTTTACCTCATAGTTGGAGGTCTGTCCCAAACACCTATCAATTGATTTGATCTAATCGTTTGGTTTACAGTAAATAGCGATCGACTGACGAATCAATTCAAAGGCAAAACTGTTATGAATGAAACGGAAAGGTATGAAGCGGTGAGACATTGCAGATATGTCGATGAGATTGTGAGGGACGCCCCTTGGGTTCTCACCGATGAGTACTTAGAAGAACATAAGGTTTGTTGAAAAACATGTTTTAATTCAATTCTTGACCAATAATTGTGTCCCAAAAGATTGATTTCGTGGCTCACGACGACATCCCCTATACCTCCGAAACATCAGACGACGTCTACACACAAATCAAAGCGAAGGGAATGTTTTTGGCCACTGAGAGGACGGAAGGCATCTCCACATCAGACTTAGTATCGAGAATAGTGCGGGACTATGACGTATACGTCCGCCGCAATCTGGCCCGAGGCTACTCTGCCAAAGAACTTAACGTCTCTTTCCTTAATGTCCGTCCATTTCATTGATATTTCATTTTTATTGACTTTTAATTGTCTTAAAAGGAGAAGAAGTTTATGATTCAGAATAAATTGGATGACTTGAAAGATAAGGGAAAGACTTTCGTTGAAAATCTAGAAGAAAAACGACACGAATTGATACAGAAATGGGAGGACAAGTCCAGAGAATTCATCAATAATTTCCTCGAACTCTTTGGTCGCGAGGGAAGGATTGTATGTCTTTTACATATAACCAAATCTATTCTTAACTCAGATTTTAAATTACAGAACGACTTATGGAGCCGAAGCACAGGTAGAATAAAGAGAGCGCTATCTCCCGCTCCGAGTCCATCGGGAAGTCCATGTCCGAGCCCTTCCCATAGCAATGGAAACGGAGATACCCCTAAAGCAAAGCACAGGCGATCCTATTCTCCAATCCGAGAAAACAATCAGTTCTCAGACGACGAGAGCAGTGACGACAAGAGCAGTGACGACGAAACCGTCAAATACTTTACTCCGACTCACAAGCGCTCACTCGAAGAGATTCAATGATAATCATAAGAAGTGTTTAAATCTAAACAATTGTTATTAATATTTTTGATCCATTTATTGCGCAAACCATAGCTCTATAGCTCTAGTCTCTGAAAAACCCAAATATTTATAAAATTGTGTAAAACAACAAAAATATTTTGATTTGATTCACGGTTTGGACACCTCTTCCTATAATCCAAATACGAATACAAATATATATTTATTTCGATTATTATTATATTTAAATAAATTTTAGGCTTTGAATAGAAAGGGTTTTAATTCGAGTGTTATTTTAATTATTTTATACTGACTTTTGATTGAATTGATTTTCAAATAAAAGGACACAAAAAGAGTTGAAATATATTTAAAAATTGTTAAATAATTTTGTTTTAAAAAACAGATGTCTATTGTTTACAGATGTTTCCTAATGTTTACCGAATTTGAATTGAGTGTCAAAACAGTTATATATTTGTGATTAAAATCTATGAAAAATGTGATGAAAATAATGCTATAAATTAAAGACAATATTCCAAATAAATACAAAAGTATTTACAAATGACTCGACTTTTGTTGGATTTCATTGAATTACTGCCGGATTTCAGTACTAATTGACAATTAATTAGTAAATTAAAAGCGAATTATTGTTTGTTTTGAGAAAACTTTTTAACGGATTATAGAAACGATTGAATCAAATATTTTTGTTTTAAAGCCCAGAAATGTGTAAAAAGGTATAAATTCCAGAATTTTGAAACAAAAAACAAGGAATTCATAGCAATTATTTGAACGACAATTATTCGGATTACTTAAAATAGTCGACACAAATACAAATTCAAGAGCGCCGTCGGCTTTGACTGTTTGAAATGCACCGGCGCTCACAGTTTGCAATTGTTTTTAGTTTTCTGATTATTTAAATGCCATTTAATGTTCGGCTCGTATTTCGGATCCAAAAGACATTAAGTCATTAAATCATTTGCGAAATTATTAAACAAAAAGTTGTCGACACTTCCAATACTTCTAATAATGATTTTTTTTGTCTGAAATTGTTTTGAAAAGTCATAAAAAATAAGAGAAGAATTCAATTCAGGAAAATGTTTTTAAAAACTCATTTAAGCGAAAAGAAAACTAAAAATACATTTCTTTAAAATCTTAATCAATTTTACACAAACTCTAACTGTTTCTGACTTTTTGACACAAAATATCATAAATTGATTTTTGAATTTGTTTTAAATTCTTTGTTCAAATGTTTGTGAATTCATTGAATGAAATGAAAAAATCAAAACAACTTTTGTATTGAAAAACTGTTTCGAATGGCATTCAAATGGTTTTATACAATATTTTTTTGCATTGAATTTAATCCAAATTAATTAAAATAGATTTCAATTCAATAGTTAATCGAATAAGAAAATCAAAAGAATGTTAAAATTGTTAGCAATTTATCCATCATTTCAATGGTTTACAACATTTATTGATTGGAAATATTTCAATAAACAATAGAATCTATGGTTTAGAATCAAATTCTTGGCTTTTCTCTAATAAATGAATTCTTCAAAGTTATGAAGAATGCAATTAAAGTTCAGGCAATCCATCAAATATTGACATTAATTGATGGATTAGGGGTTGTGCCAAACAATTCAATTGAAAACAAGGAAACTCGATATCAGACTAAAAAACTAAATTATAGACCAAACAAGAGATTAATAATTTTGATTATTTTTTTCAGAAAATATTACGATTTTCTTCTCCATTGAATTCTTTGTTAAACTTCACATTTAATTACTCTTATCTTAAATCCTATTCAAAGGTAACCTAAAATTAGTTTTCAATTAATCAGATATTTATTAAAATATCGTTCAAAAAGATAACGATAATTAATAATAGGATTTGAGATTTTAATCAAATCAAATTAAGTTGACCAAGATCAGATTAATCAGATTTTTATTAATCATCAAGGTAATTCAAAATATATTTTCAGTGGATTTCCTGTTAAAATTTCTTTGTTAAAAATCATCAATGTCAATTTGCAACTTTATGAACTTACTAACTTGTAAACAAGCAAAATAAATACCCTTGGTTGCATGACCGTGAAATCATTATCATCTTATTAAATAATTGGATCTATTAAAGTCAATTTCATTAAAACCCAGAAATAAAGACAAAATTTGACATTAAATGCAACGTTTGACACATTTTTCAATTCAATTGCGAAAATTAAAGGACAAATGTTTCGCAATTTTCCACAGTTTTTAATCTTGGTTGTCTCAAAATTCAGGGCATTTCTGGTATTGGGTTTAAGTGGTGGTCCACTAATATCCTGATCAAAGTTTATTGAATAGATTTTTTTGGGGAAAATTCAATTAAAGCGAACAAAGTGTGAGTTAAGGCGAAACTCAATTTAATCGATCAATTAATCAAAAGTAAATTAATTTCCTTACAATACCTTATTTTCATAATATAATTATTTTCTTCGTATTTTTTTTCCAAGAAATACAACTTTTCTTTGCTTTTAATAGATTTTTATCGAAGCACTCGATAAGATGTGTAACCTTGAGTTCAAAAACTCAAATTAAATAATTTAATTGATCATCGATTTGAAGAAAAAAAAGGTTCAGAATTGTCAAGAATTTATCAAAAGACTATATCTGAGTCTAAACTCGTTTTCGTGTTATTGTTGTTTTTCTTTTCCTATTAATAGATTATAATTTCTTTCATATATTTATTTTAAATTTTTTAACACAAGAAAAATAATTCGCTTTTTATTTATTTATTTATTTATCAATTGAGCTAAAGATGAATTGTTTGGCTTTCAATTGAATCGATTATTAAACTAATTTATCAAAACATAATGACTCCAAAAACAAGTCTTTTTTGTCGGATCTCATCCATTAAAAACTTTTAGTCAACTTTTAATACCATTCGCATATTATTTGAGTTAATCCTTAAAATTTTAAGTGAAATAAATAACAAAAGAATGAAAAACAATATTTTAAATGAGTTTTAATCGATTTATTAGACTTAAAAATATATGAATTGACTCTAATCTTGACGCTAATAGACAAACATCTCTAATATCTTCAGAAGATTTTGATGAAACTGAACAATAATCCGATGAACTCATCATCTTATTCAACAAGATAATCAAGTTTTTCAAAGAGATTCACATTAATGATGAATCAATATCTGAACAAGGCAAATTTCATCCTCATTTTGATCGAAATGTCTGTTTTCAGTCTGAGATCATCTGAAGTTTAAATCAAGAAATGATTGAAAAGTCGAGCAATTGATCCATTTTTAAGACTGATTTGAAAAGAAATGAAAATTTAATCAAAATTTGATACTCTTTTTGAAATCGATTTAACTTTCATTTGAATCAAAACAAATTAAACCTCGAAATGAAATTTCATCACAATTTCTGTCAGTTTTGTTTGACTTTCGACATATCTTTAAAAACGTATCATATTTTGAAGTTTTCAAAAATTTTTGAGAGAGAGAGAGAGAGAGAGAGAGAGAGAGACTATTGAATTCTCATTAAGATTTTTGAGCGATAATTAACTTCAATATTAAACGAAATGATTTCAATTTGAGAGTAGAATCAGTTGTCACTTATAAACGACTTATAATTATCACAAAAATCTTTATGAAAATCATTTTTCATCGTTAAGTGCAAACGTCATCTTCAAAGCTAAATGAATATCACATATCGGCTCAATGTATACAACTGTCCAAAATTAATGGAAAAATATTTCAAACCGATTGACAACTTTATTAATGTTATACTCCTTTTCGGTTAAGTTATAGATTATGTTAAAAAGTTTTTCAATTTAATGAATTTTTTTTCTTGACTTCAATTTAAAAAACAAATATATGTGAAAGAAATTACATATAATATATTTTCTCGATTATATTATTCACTCTTCAAAATTACAAGAATTTTCATTGAAATTATGAATAGTTATCATAAATATTATTATAATTATATTCTATCCCAAAGAAAAAGATGGGATTTGTTTATGAATTCATGAAAAAACTGTTGGGTTTAATGAAAGCAATCGATTATATTTCTCAACTGAAATCCAATCAAAATATTTGCATTTGATTAGAAGCATAAGAAATAGCAATCAATTTATTCAATATTAAAATTATCGCAAATCGAGATTAGAATCGGTTTCCCATTAATTATATTTCTCTTTAGAGATATGTATTCTATAACCAAATGATTGAAATTATTTCAAATATTATTTAGAAAAACAGCAAAAAATTTGTTTGAATAACAAAAACAAAAGCATTTTAAATGAATTTAAGTTTGAGATCCGACACAAGTTTTCTCCCAAAGGAGTGAAAAACAAAATAAAAAAAAGTTTTGCATTACTTTAAATCAGTTATAGTTTGACGTATAAAAAGGTTTGACAAATATTTATATCCATTAGAGTCTGAAGTGAATCACAAATTGAATATTCATTAAAAATTAGTCTCTTTTTTAATAAAAGATATTAAAAGTCTATTTGAAAATCAAAATCAAAAAGATATCGAAAGTGAATCAAAAGCCTTAAACAGTATCTCATCAGAGGTAAGCCTACAAAACAAACTGACATTTATTATTAAAAATGTCTTTAAATTTTAATTTGAAAAATATTTTTGATTAAAATTAATTTTATTCTGAATATAATTTTTGACTCAAATATCTTATAAGTAATTAAAATAAACTCTTTTGCCGACCACTAAATTGATAACCGATGATACGAATTGACTAATTTTTAATTAAATTCACATTTAAGTCAATTTTATTTTTCATTTCAATCACTGGATGTCTAACAAAAAATTGATTGCAAACTAAGAGAAGAAAAAATAATTTCCAAATAATTTTAATATTATATCTCTTTATATCTCTTCTATCGGCGATTCCTTCGGAAAAAGAGCTTCAAAACAATTTTGCTTCAAATGGTACTCCACTTCACTTCAAACTAATTTATTTATTTCGTATTAATTAAAAGAAAATTTCTTCAGAAAAAGAAATAAGTCCTAAGATTTTGATTGAGTTTAAGAAATCACGCGAATCGACACAAAATGATATTTAATACATATTTGAGAGAAAAAAAAAATTTTTAGCCGATCGGCAAAAATCTGTGAACACATCAGATATGGGTTTATCTCAAAGTTATTGAACCACTTCTTCAATGCTTTACTATTAAAGGACTTCACTTAAGATAATTCTTAAGAGTTTAGTTTCAAATCACTTAAAACGAAATTTGATGAAAAAAATTCTCCAAAAAATAAGTGAATAAAAAGAGAAACGCTTTTTCATAAAATATATTTGATTTCTCGTTCAGTTTGTTAACGAAATGCCTCTAATCTAATGACTCGATGACAAAATTTCGTGACTATTTTGGGCCAATATTTTTCTCTATTCATTAACCTGTTTCTCATTCATTACTTTATTTAATAAACTTATTTTTTCTTCGTTTGAAACTAAATTACAATTCATTAAAACAAATGAATAATTTATTCATTCATTCAGAAGAATAACAACAAATAAAACTAAACTAAAACTAATTAACTGATTAAATGTTTGCATATTTTCCACACTTAATGAGACAATAAATAAATAAAACATTTTTATCTCATCTTGTATTGGATTTTATCAGTGTATAAGACATTCAGAAAACTTATAAATGATATGAAGTTATTCTCAAATATTTATTCAGTCTATAAGTGGATTAATTTTATTTTTTCATTAAATGATTAAATTTTTATGAAATACTTTTCGTAATGTATTATATAATTGTTGTTAAGTACCTCTAATTTAAGGACAAATTGTCGAATAGTTTTTGCGCTAAAATTGTTAACAGTTTTGGTTAAAACGGTTTTAATTAGTGGCAAATATTTTGCTATACTTTAAGTCATTATTTTTTTGCGCAAATTACTAAAAACAAGCGATAATCAAGAAATATGACAAGGTCCTTTCATTTTAGTGTTTGAGTTGATCAAGTTCAAATAATAATATAGAATAGAAATCCAAGTTTTAATTTTTTAGAACAGAATAGAACTGACTTTTCTATAGAATAGAATGAATGTACAGATCATCCCATATAAGAATGTTAGAATGATCTAGTGAATGATATAGTGAATGATCTAGCTTGACTATCAATGAGATCTCTGGTAATATTCAAATTAATTCTATTTTTGGTCTCTAATAAAGAACTGACGAACAATTGATTGTCACGTATGTGAAGGTAAGGGGACGTATGGAAACCAAATGCATATTTCATTACAGCGATTATCCCAAGAGATAGGACTCGATAGTCATTACCCACTCATAACTTCATTGTTCACTGCATTAGCTTTTGTTATGAATTATGAAGTTTTTAATAATATTATCGCAATTTTCTCCACTTTTTGATCTCTCGTTTGGTTTGGATCTGAGTTTTTATAACCGAAAGGAATATAAAACAATAAATGAGTTATGTTTTCAGTTAAATCCCATTACATTACTGGTGTGTTTCATATCCTGGTCCTATTGGAAGGCAATATAATCGAAAATATGTTTTTTCAATTCACATCTTTAACACTCAATTTTATAGTCCGTTCACCCGATTCCTCATTAATATTATTATTGCGGATAAAACACAAACCATTTTATTACTCGTCATAAATTTGATGTGAGGCCTAAGCGGTATACTCTTCCAGTCCTGTCCTTTCCAACACACTTTCGTTACGGTTTTATCAAATATAAGAGGAATATAAAAAAAATATCTTCTTTTTTGGGTTTTATTTTCTCCGGTTATAAAAATTTTGATCCATAGAGAGCACAGGTATTGCAAGAGTAGTAATAATTTAGTACAGCATCTCATGAATGCATAAATGGGAAAATCTTTGGGGTGTATAACGAATTTGGTGGGTCTGGTGGTGGTTGTGGTGCGCTTGTGATGGCCTCTAATTGTACTCAAATGCTTATTATGATTATCATACGGGGCTTACCTCTCAAAACAACAACTGATAAGAGTTTTGTTTAAAGCATTATTTTAATGCTATTTTTATTTCATATTTCATGAAATGATTTATCGCTAATTTCGAGTTACACTCCAAACGATTATTGTTCTTAAAGAAGAAAAGGAGTCATTATTATTGAGTTAATTTGCTTTTATAGATATAACACAAAACAACACAAAACAACACAATTGCTTAATAGTGTTAATACTTTTTCATTCTTTTTACTTTAAGTTTCATTATTATATCAAAACTCATCAAAACATTTCCATAACATTCTGTGTGTGTACTCTATATTGTTGTCCAATAAAAACAATTCTTTAATTTATTTTTATTAGATTTTTATTCTTGTTTTGGGTTTCAAATTAAATTTCATATAAGAGTTTGGCTTTAATTTAGAGCCAAATATTGAAAAGTTTTACTAAACTAAACGCAACCCATATTTACAAGAATAGAATTCTCCCATTCCTTTCCATTCAGTAAAGAGAATGGAATGCCATTAAAGAGCTAAGAGTTGAGTCAAGAAGTCATGGTTTGTCTCATTTGTCTCAAGACTGGGCTCTAAAGAGGTTCACTACTTTAATATGACTTCAATTCAATTAATTTTTAAAATTTTATTTTAGAAATGGGCCCCATGTGAAAGACTGGGAAAATCAGCAGGGTACATCTCTCATTGAATTCAAGGCGTTGGAAACTCCTCTGTTTGACAAACATTTTAATTACTTTTTTTGAGAAGAAATTATTGTGGATAAAAAATCAAATTCATCAAGTTAACTTAATCCTTTGAAATCACATTAAGTGAACTAAATTAGAATTATTGAAATCAACAATGATGTACCATATGTACCATGATCAATTTGAGTTTCTCTCTCAAGTGAATCAAAAACCAAAATCATTTTCCTTTCATACGATAGACATAAATGACTTTCAGCACAAACTGTGAGAAAGTCTCGGAATTATTGAAAGCAATAAATTGGATATATTTTTGTTCTATCCTTGAAATGACTCAAATGACAACAAAAGGGGAAAACAATTTATGGATTTTTGAGTGCATTACACAAAACACTAAAGCGATAGTAAATTAAATCACACTTTAATTATATTTAAAAAAGTTATGGACTTTTTTTAAGCTCAACTTTAAATGTAAATCAAATACACGTCTGATAACAGCCCACAACACACAGAATATTAGTAATACTGACTATTTTTGTGGGAAATTATGCGATAATATCGTCTTTAGAGCCAAAACAATAACTATAAATAAAACTAATGTCCGAGAAATACCTCAAACAGTTTATGCAATGATTTAATAGAGAATTACTATTGAATGAAATAAAGGACTCCTTTATGTCCAATGAAATCGATATTTATATTCATAATTCATTTTTGGAGTCACTATAAGATCCGGTATCTTCTCATCAGTTTAGAAGAAGAGCTCAATAACTAAGTATTAATACATTTTTATTTATATTCAAATATAAATTTTTTGAACAAAAACTAAAACTTTATTTTAATGTTTCGGCAAAATTGTAATCGTTTGGAGAAAACTAAACATATTTTGTTTGCATTACTCCCGACATAATCGCTGTTAAAAACTTATTTATGATTTAATTATATTTTCCTTTTGAATGTATTCTCAGAGACTGAAAGGAAGGCATTTCTCATCAAATTATATAATCAAATAGTTTTTGAAAAAAGTCTTCACATTAAATACTTTGCTTAAAGTTATCCAACATTTTATGTAATGGGAAAAAAATTGTGAAATCAATTAAATATTTTATTGTGAAAAAATAGAGTAATAAATATAAATTTAGCAAGTCACATTCAAATACTTTCAAACAAATTCTCTATTTATTCTCCGATTGAATATAAATTATTTATTAAAAATCATTTATTTCTAAATATATTCCAAAGTAATGGAAATAATTATTTTATTTAATACTCTTTTTTTGAGACACGAAGTCTTGATATTTGAAATTCAATAACTAATAAAATTTTCACGAAAATCAATATTAGAAATCGGGGATGTGCAAGATCATAAACTAGTCAAAACTAATCAACTATCAATTGAGCTTTTTAGAGCTTCTTTCAAGAATGTACTTGATCAATGCCATTAAATAGTGTACATCTCTGTTAAGAGAAATTGTTTGAAAAAATTTCAACTAATTTCAGACAAAAATAACTTATTTTTGATTAAACGATAAAATATAAAATTATTACTCAATTGAAGAGAAGAACAGAATTCCCCCAAAATTTTTAATAAGCGGCAGCTCTTATGTGGGATACGAGTCTCAAATCAATTCAATTGTGAGTTTCATCTAATTTTAAAATGAAATTAAAGTCTGAGGTCATTGAAGTCATGTCCAAATATTTCAGCAAAACATGAGTTACGCTAAAAATCACATCGAATTCAAATTAGAAGTAAAATATGTTTAGACCTCAGATATGAGCCGTTTATTGAATAGACAGAGAATTGAGAGGAGAACTGAATAATAGGAGGGAATATGCAGGAGATATAGGAGAGAGATAGGAAAGGGACTCATATTATTTAATAGCTTCGATAATAACATTAGACACAACTCTGTAATTAAGTTTTACTTCATATTATGTTCCGCTTTCGTGAAATCAAAATTTGATTATTCTTTTGGTGTAATTATGGATTGTTTTGATCAACGAAACTAATTACAGATCAAAACATAAATCATAAACAATGAGATACCTGTGCTATCGGCCGCCACTCAATGGGCAAACAATACTCACTACTCTCCTCTCCGTCTTAAAGTTTGCGTTAGGGCTCAGCACTCATTCCGATTTTGGTTTCGAGTTTTAGGAATTCAAAACAAATTAAGGTAAAGATGAGCTAGGATAGTTTTAACTGCCTAATCAGATCGCGTACAAATGATAACCTGCACATCATTTAAATCTAATGTAAGTTATATTTAATTTTGAACACAACTAAAGCCCAACATTTTTATCCATCCCTTTGGTTACTGTGAATTGTTGTGAGATCTAATCAATGGTATATCAAACTATACCATACTATTCCAGGTCATCTAATTACCTTAATTATAGGCCTTTTACTTAAGCTCTCCCTCTAAGTGGCTCTTTATCTCTCATGAGTTTTCCCTCTCAGGATATTAACGTCAATTTTTATTCAAATTTTAAACAATTTTATAATAATTTAGAAAAAAAATTTGCGATTAATTTGTTTGCAAAACTCATTTTTAGCAAAAACTTTAAATTTAATGAGGATTTTGAATTTCAATGCAATTAAATTGCTTTAAATTATTCTCAATTTAATATTTCTATGGATTTTATATTTAAAATTTCGTACAAAATATCAGATCTTTTGATAAATAATTAGTTTTATATAAAATCTAATTTCGGTTTTTCTTTATGTTCACAAAAAGCTGATTTGAAATCCGATTTTCTTTAACTCATTTTCTTTAACTCGAATTTCTTGAAAAAAGTGAATTTATATATAGAACTGAGGGCTCGGATGTCAACTATTTTTTTGTTTAACGTATAGAAAGAGTGAATCACAAAAAGCAAAGAAATTGAAGAATAAAAACAAAATTCCTATCATTTGCTGAATGGAGTGCTATTTCGCACAGAATTACGATTCGCTTAAGTTATTCGCCAAATATTTTTTATATCCCATTCATTGCCTTTACATTAAGACTCTTATTATATAATTTTAAAGTGAATTTGAGTGCAGTTTCGTTGGATTTTATTTTGAAACCAATTATACAAATGCCTACAAAAGTGATAGTTTGACCGGAAATGACAGGTCTGTGGGTCTAATGGTCTTCTCTACAGAGTCTACCAAATGACTACACTCTGAATCATTTCAAATCAAATGACAACAACATTAAGAACCGATTCAAAGATAAACTGAAACCATTGGTCTGAAGGCTTGAAGTGAGTCTGAAGTCAGTCGCGTGTCTTTCACTTCCATCCGATCCTTAACTCAGGTTATAAAATGAGAAACGATTTGAATTTTTTTTGAGAAACACTTTTCAGTATTATTTTGTTTTTCTTTTATAAAAATAAATTCTCGCCTTTTCTTACGTATCGTTCGTTTCTTTGGCTTCAAAACTGAAATTTCAAACTCAAAAAAAAGTTAATGACTTGAATGTGAAGTGCAATCAGAGAAGCGATCGTTGCTTTCATTAAAAAATGTTTTAAACATTATTAGCCGTTATTATAATAATTATCATTAAAGTTAACTTTACTTAACGTCAATTATAGTAAAGAATTTACTCTAAAAGTTACTCATTTGTATCGAAACGAAGAAATCCTAAATGAGTTAAACAACAATTACTAGTAATCGAAGATTTTCTGAAGAAAAGTACTATAATTGTGTTACACAACAAATATTAGATTTTACGCAATTTTTGAATTATCAGACAATTTAATGAGTTTTGAATTTGTTATTCAACTCTTATTTTTTTAGCTAAACTATTGTCACAACTAATTTCAATTCAAAAACCTTTTTAATAAATTATTGATTTTTTTTGTCACAAAAAGTTAAATGCAATCAATTATTAATAATTGAAAAATTTTTCAATTAAACGACGGGTTCTCTACATAACAGTTGACTCCAATCACATAAATATCAATTAACAAATTTTTTGTGTCAATATTCCTCTCAATTAATGTCTCCTATAATGGCTTCAGAGGACTACTCGATAAGACATTTGATAAAAAAAAATATTTCTTATCTTTAATTTCGGAAACGAAATGCAAATATTTGACGAAATAACTCTTCAAATAATCTTCAAATTGACTCAAATTTCGAGTTTTACACAAATATTACATTTAGTCAAATATCTAATCAGTTGTGAAATAAAATATTAATTTCAAGAATTGGATTCACTTCAGAAATAAGTGCATTAGAGATAAGGTTATGAAAGCATAGAATCTCTTTCTGTCGCACAGAATATCAATAATTAGATGTCATGACTATCAGTGAAATAATAACTTCCAGATATTATTCATTATTCTGAGTGACTCTGAGTGTTATGTGAGAAAAAAAATCATTTGAAATAAGCAGTCAATTAATAAAAACTAAAAAAATTTTCGTTTTGTGCAGACATTGAATGCAATCAATTCAGAGAATCTATAGTTTAATACAAAATTTAAAACCAAAAAAACATCATTAGTTTTACAGAAAATCGCTTTAAGATATCGTTTTGTTGAGTTGTTATCAAATTCTAGACTTATTTTTGGGGAAAAGTTTATTGGATTTATTAAAGTTGTGCTGACTTTCATATGTGAGACAAATGGATGTACTCTCACAGAGTGTCCGATGCTATCAAATCGTTAATCATTTTAATTTGACGAATAAAAGTCTAATTTATTATAACATAGAAACCAATTTTTTTCACTAAAAAATAAGTTGATTTTCATCCGACAAAATCAAAATCAATAGTTAATCCTGAAATATTATGTTCAAGTTATTACACCCTTGGCCACATATTTCATATTTATTTTATCATTCATTGGATTTTTTCCTCTCATTCTTTCTAATTATTGCCAAAACTTTTATTTTAATTCATTTAAAAAAATTAATTGAAAAAACTTTTTTTTAAAAACTTTTGGTTTTGCTTTAAAGCAGACAATAGTTTATTATTATTATTGTTTTATTTGTGATTACGAAACGACTTAACGCATTATTAATGTTTTGATTTATTTTCTTATTTTTTAGATTAAACTTAAAGATTATATTCATTTCTTTTGTAACAAAATTACTGGTATTTTAAGCCCTTAATAAACGATAAATATTTAGATAAAAACAAATGAATAAAACTGTAATCAAAGAGAATAAGGAATGAAATTACAATATTATCGCAAAAAATATTCATTAAAATAACAAAAATAATGAATGAGTGCTAAAAAGTATTATTAGTTTTGGTTAACAATTTTGGCGGTTCCGGCCTTGAAATGGCATACCTCTCAAAAAAAGCCATTTTTGGATCTATTTTGGCGACAAGTCTTATATAATGCACACCACTCTGACATCCACTGACTGATGGGGGAGGGCTTATAGTGAACTCCGCCGTAAAAAGTGATTAAAGCAAAGCGATTGCGAATTCAAGCGATAAGTAGTGGCACTTCTTATGGCACTTCTTCTTTGTCTTACGGATCGTAACAATTTGATAGACTTAAGACAATTACCTAACAATTCGTGAATACAATCATAATATGAATGAATTTTTTTGTTTTCAAACTTTTTCAAAAACAACAACTTCTCAAACAATTTATATAAATGCTATGATTTTGCCGATGCCTTCACTTTTAGGATATGCCTTTCAATGAGAGCTACCAGTCCTCTATCATTCAAATGCATGGCTCTTATCGGAAGGCATTCATGTGTTCACAAATTTTCATATAACTTAGTTTAGAAGTAAAACTTTAAACGAATTTAAAATTAGTTTAGAAATTGTTTTTCCATTTTCTCAATCATTCAATGAATACAAACAAAAGAATTTTTTTTTCGTGTATTTCATATAATTATATAATTGAATAAAACAATTGACATTCATTACAGTCATTACATTGATTTCACGCGTATTTCTTAACTTAAGAGCATTTCTTACTTAAGTATTATTACTTTTTCTCATCACTTGATTTACCCGAAGGTCATTCAATTCGTTAATCATCGGTAAAGTGAATGGAGTTTTCATTTGCTATAATAAAAAATTGACTTTAAATCTGGTCTTTGAGTCATTGAAACCGAATCTAATTTTGAGTTTTATTTGTATCTAATGATTGAAACTATATTTTATTAATCATTTGATTCTTATTAAGTATTTCTCTTAATTTCTCGATTGATATTAGATTTTAGTCAATTAATAAAAGTTTGCAATAAATAACAGAATTAATTGCAATGACCACCAAAGTTGGTGATTATGGAACTGCCTTATCGTTAACCCGTCCGCCTAAACATTGAATCGTCGAGTTATTAAATCTGTTGTCGTGATTACCTGTCTTTCCTTAATTACAACATTTGACTCAATATTAATTTATATGCAATTGTATGGAGACTTGTCTGATACTAATCTAAATGAAACCTCTTTTTGTGATCTCTTCTTATTTTTTCATATTTTGATTCAAAATTTATTATTCACTTTCTCTGTGATTACAACACATTAAGAATTGATTACAAATTCCAAGATTACAGTCGAAATGGTTTTTATCTGAAAAATTTCAGACAAGACTCAAAAAAAAAAGTTTTTCAAAAATAAATATGAGTTAATACTAATTTGATTCGTGATCACAATTTTGAGTTAACTTTGATTTGAAATTTTTTTAATCCAATTCATTGGATATCAAGAAATTGTTGAAAACTAAAAATTCTTATCAAATATGAAAAATTGTTAACAAAAAAATTCAATGCAATTAAAAGTTAATGTATTATTTGATTTTGAAAATTTCATTTATCATTGGCTGATGTTATGGCAATTATGGCCATTAAAGCACAGGTGAACCACAATAATAATGATTGTATTACTTGTGTTTCCAATTCATGTCTTGAAATTAATTCAGAAATGTTTAGCAATTGATTAATATATTTATTTGTTATCAACTGATCGTAATTTCGATATAATTAATATATTTTTTTCAAAAAACATTTGAAAATATGATAAAGTGATTCAAGTTTTGTAATACATTTCTCTCGACTTTTGATTTTTTTTTGTTTTTAGCAAAACTGGAAAAAAATGATTTTACAAATGAAGTCATTTTGACGGCAAAATTGAATGAAGTAATTGAGAACTCATTTACTTCCATCAAAATAATGGACTGTTTTTACACAAAATAATGTTTTCCAATATCGAGACAAATGATTGGATGTATTAATCATTGAATCAAAAGTTGTTTTACAGTAAAACAAACAAATGTTAAACAAAATCCGAAAATTCTGTTCTAATTATAGTTCAGAAATCAAACTTATATTCATATAATAGCCGGCAATAAATGTGTTGTTTTCTCAGAACTCATTTTTCAATGTATTTGTCAAAAGAGGAGAAATAAATTGAAAATTCATGAAATTTTGATTAGTATTCCTCGAAAACAAAATATTGATTAAATATATAACAATTGTTTTGAGAGTAAATATCGTAAGGATTGACGAACTTATCGTTTGTTAGAATAAATTAGAAACCAATTGAATAGAGAAATGAAAATTGATTTCTAATATAACTTACTTTTATGTGAATCGATGCTAAAAAACAATTACTTGAGAGAAGAGAAGACTTTCTAAATATCTATCAAATCATTTCTTCCCACGAAAAGTAATTCGACAAAAAACATAACAAAAACATATTTTGTGCTATACTTTCGATAAAATTATATACTTTTTTGCTTATTTTTATTGTATTTCTTTGTTATTATTATTATTATTATATTGGAAATCCAATTG
Organism: Tectocepheus velatus; assembly: GCA_034700625.1. Classification (NCBI taxonomy): domain Eukaryota; kingdom Metazoa; phylum Arthropoda; class Arachnida; order Sarcoptiformes; family Tectocepheidae; genus Tectocepheus; species Tectocepheus velatus. The sequence continues at coordinate 25,808 of JAQIXV010000191.1, forward strand.
GCCAGAGAGGAAAGCCCTCAATCGAATTGGCTCTCACGATGCCATTAGCACCGCATATGACAAGTTTGAAGTGCTTTCCTATGGGTTTATACCTTTGATAATATGATTTTTATATTGAATTCTTTGGCCTATAGTGTAGTTTAATGTAAAGTTAATAATGGATTCATTTTTTCCACTATTACTCGAGTCTAACAATAAATGTGTTTCAGTCGAGCGCTTCGATAAATGCACTGTAAATAAGCGTCGATTCAATCCATACATACAATGAGTGAAATCCTGTCCAGAGTTTATCGAAATCCGGAATATTCTCCATTCAGTCGATCCCTTCATAGACTATATCACGAACTGATATTTTTTGTTTCGAGCAAAGTTTGAGATAACGATAAACTAATTATTTCATTCAAAATCATTATTCATGTGAACAGTTGCTCAGAAAAAAGGCACAACTCTTTTGTTAATTATTTTAATTAATGATTCAAATCCCTAATCAGTTCTAATAAGTCATGAATTCTTATGAATTTATGATTCGATAAAATCATTGATTAATTATTTGTTTGGATTTAGAATCTTATTAACAGAATATTGACTGCACCGGTAGTTATCATGGGAGGGTTATCTCTACTTTTCCATAGTCTATACATTTATAAACACATTTTTGGTTTAAAGTAAATTATTGAGTGTCACACATCTCTCTGAGTCGACACCAGTTCTCGACAGTAAACTATAATTTAATGGCAGAGAAAAACTATTTTTAGGATTTGAATTACAAAAAGAAGATTTGGCTCATCAAACATCAAACATCAAACTCTCGACTCTCACCTTACTATTCGATAGCTCCGGTGGTTTGCCTCTCATACAGGAGGCACATCTCCAAACTCAGACCGGAGCAAAAAGAGCTGTCAATTTTGTCGGTAATACAACTGTTGCGTGTTTTGGCCAATAGGGAGGACACGATATCCCAAACAATAGTCTTCCACTTCTCTATCAAGACTCTGAAACCCAACTGGAGTCTGGATTTCGATCTTTTTCTGCTTTTAATCAATAGATTAGGTTTTGTATTAACAAAATTTTAGAGAGAAGGGGAGAGAGAGAGAGAGAGAGAGAGAGAGAGAGAGAGATTTAACAAGTTGAGAATCAAATTGAGAAATAAGCTTTTGAGCGATTGGCCGCAGAAATGTAATTGCCGTCAAAATAATCCTCTTTATGTTTTGTGGTAATTGATCGCAAAAACATACACATAATTGAGAAGAACAGCTGAACTGCTCTCAAACTTTTCAAAAGCGATTGTCAGTCGAGTAATAGTGACTGAAATTATCAAACATTGAAAAGAGAGAAAACGTTAACAACACTTCTATAACTTGTTTTTTATGTGCTTTTCATTTTGTTACTGTTGTTAAGCACATGATTTGCCAACTAATCATTTATGAGATTCAAACATTGATAGCAGATATCATAACAAACGATATTATACTTTATTATAACAGATATGAATACAATTGATATAAGTTTGTTATGTTTTCTTCGATCAGATAATAGACTCAAACTATTAGTTAGAAAAATGAATTATTCCTTCGATTTTCAAATTATATAATAATTTGTTTCTTCTCTATAACAGAGTTTAGTTGATATAGATTTTCGATATTTTCAGTGAAAAATTGCTCATTTAGTGACCAAATTACTGGAAAAAGGGGGGAAAGTCATGAGAAAAGCTATGATTATAGTCCACAGAAAAAGGAAAGGAATTTGAGTCAAAGCTCACCCCTTAAACTATACACTTAAACTGTACTCCACTTTACAGCTGCCGGTCCTCAACACCAATTATGGACGTGAGGGACGTTTTATTTGCTTAAGTAAAATGACTTAATTAATAGACCGCATGGAAAGCCTATCGACAGCTAATTAGAAACCTTTGCAACGGATGTGCTCAACATTGGAGACAATGTTCTGTAAATTGAAGGGTTGTTCCCTTTTGCACAGTTAGGCCTGTCATTTGTTTGGCCGGTCGCGCCACTCGATGGCCCCTATGTCTCAATCGATACTAAACTCATTAGACAATAATTTCTTAAAACTGTCTTCAGATATCTCTATCGACTCTTCAGATCATTTCCTGTTGTTTTGTCAAAACATTAATTATTATCTAATTTATTGATTTATTGACTCAATTTCGTTATTCTATCTCAAAATAAGTCATTGTTTTCTTTTGACTAAAATATAATTGTTTTGTAATAATAATTATTTCTATTTTCTGGCGAATGACATGAAAAATGTTTGACAAAATTAATAGTTGTGTTGACTTTGAATTCTGTCTATAATTTGAAAACGTTTTTCTCTCTTCGGCAGCGATTCCTCCAGTGATTAGTTTTACTTCTTTTAACTGATGAAGTTATCTCTAATTCACACAAATTACTTATGAAATTCATAAAAAAATATCGTTAATTATAATGAGGACAGGAATTATTGAAACTCTGAGCCCAAAAAAAGAAATCCAATTATCGATAATATTCTTATGATTTTGTTTTGATGTTTGAGAAAAAACGTCAAAAAACGTCTCTTTGAAGAGTCCTTCTTCTGACTCAAAGAAAAAATCAATTTAATTAAAGTCAAAGATCTTATCTTAAGTCGAAAAGAGGGGCAAAAATATATTCATTTAATAGAAAAGAGAAAATCAATAAACAAATTGTTTTGACGTTTACTTCAAATGAAGAGAATTTTTTGCAAAAATAAAATTACATTCAAAACTATTATTGAATTTTTGTTATTTGTTTTTCTCAAACAAATATCAATTTCCAAATGTAATCACGATTTCAATTTGAATAAAATAATATCCATTTCATATCTAATTCCTCATTATTTTATTTAATGAAATGTTTGGAAAGCATTCAAATTGCTATTAATAGTCTAATTCTGTGCTTCAATTATTTCGGCCAAACGTTTACTCAAAAAATTTTGGGCTCAACTTAGAAGAGAAATGCTATTAAAAACGTGTTATGACATAATGTGATTGCATTTACAGCAAACACAAAGAAAATTTAGTATAAAATACCCTAAAAATCATTAGATATCTAACTTAATGACAATCAAAATGTCATTAATCATAACCATTATAATGAAATTTTCTGCTCTTTCGCTAAGATTTTTGTCAAATTAGGAGATTTTAGGATTGAATTTGTTTTTTTCATTTAACAAAAATTTCAATTTTGATTCAAAACATAAATTGAAACGTTAGGCTAAGTATGCGTTGAATGCTCTGAATGTGAACATTGATTGACTTGAGAATAGTTTCTGACATTAATATTCGAGACGTGAATTCAAAGTGAATCCAAACGTTTCAATAAACAACAACTCATCAGATCTGAGTTTAAGCCATTTCACTGTTATCTTGAATTTGAAGCAATTATTATATGAATTGTGAATCTCTTCTAATCTCAAAACTAATTATTGTGAATATAATGCTCATAAACTCTGTTCTCAAGGCTTATACTGTTTGATAAAACCCATTGAGAGATCAAAATTATCTTTCTTTTTATGATTAATAGTGTTTTCATTCATTTCAAGAGATTTTTAAGTCATTTCAATGAATACATTATTAGCTTTGAATACTAGTTATGAGACTTTCATTGAGAGCACAAAAGTTTCTGATATCATATCATAAGAGTTGTTGAACTGAACACTATTTTACTTCTTTGCCTCAATTTTCACATCTCTTTAGTGGAAATGCAAAGAAAATAAGTGGTCTTATGTCAGGTATGGCCACCAACGATGTAGGCGTTCAGATGGCCGTCCACTCAGACCTAAATTATGGCCTATCATGTGTCTGATCGGACTGACAGTCGTATGTCTTCAGAACTCAAATTAGCGAAAGTTATTATAGTCAGTAGCTTTGATGCAGGGGTGGATGACGGGTAATTAGCAAGGTATATGTTCCAGGCAAATATTCTACAACTCAACAAAGCAAAAAAACCTGCGATCAAGTTGAAAAAACTTTAAGATCAAAGAAGATGATAGCAAGATCATATTAATGCCACTAGGTGAAATCAATTAAAAATACAATTATTAAATGCTTTAATGAATCAGATAACCTTGTTGAATATCAAAATTGTTCCGAACCTAAAACAATGTTCTGACAAATATTTTATCGTTAATATTCTTCAATTGATTCTAAGCAAAGACAGAAAATAGCAAAAGTTTGCAAGTAGCAAATTTTCAGTCTTATTGACACCAGATTCTCATGTTTTTATTCTGAGCCTTAAATCATATAAAGTTTTTCCATTCAATACTTGAGTTAAGAATACAATAATTCTATGGATAAGTGTTTTACTGAATTTGAAAATAATTGATAAATTTGGTAAAATAATTGTGAAATAATCTTGGTAGCGCTTAATTTCAATCCAAACCTATTTGAAAGGGATCAACACTTTCATAACAATAAGAGGTTTGTCTTATTTGGAGTAAGAAGTGTTCAATTGGACCGAAGACGACAATATGACTGCAGACATTAGCATTGAGAGGAGGGGCTACGACTCTGACTGCTAACCATTCCTGCCTTTGAGTGGTAGCGATGGAGTGCTCGATGGAGTTGCTCTGACGTAGTGCACAGACTGCTAATACCTGACTTGAATGTACCTGTTCATAGTGTCTAACTTATTCATTCATTCTGTGCAAAGCATTCAATGCGTTAACAGCTATCACTGTAATCACCGAAAGCCTTACATTAATGTGTATTTCTGTGTCCGTCCAAAGAGTAGGCCTGGATTTCATGAGAGCTACCGCTTTGGCCACACCGTCGCCATCGCCTCTGCAATCAGAAGCGCTGTCACTGATCGCCAAACCGACCCACAGCTGCACATCGCCGACAATTCAAGCGATAAATACAACAAATATTAACAAAACAACTATTAAGAGATCCAACGGTTTCTCGATCGCGAACCTAGTCTTCAACGAAGACAGAAATATGGGAGTTCTGGACAGATGTGACCCCAAAAACATTTTAAGTGACAAAATATCCCAAATCGACGATAGACTCAAACAAGATCTCTATAATAAAGGGGTCGTATCTCCTGTCCAGAGCCGGTCTGACATCGATGACGATGACCTCAGCATCAAAGTAGACGACGACGAGAGAAACCATTCGGTAAGTGTTTGGACATTAAGTCTTAAGATATGTATTTAAGTGGAAAAAACTTCTTTGAGTTTTAAAATAAGTTAACAATAAATAAGAATTAATTGATTGCAACGAATGTTTGTGTGAGAACAGGACGAAGACGACGATAATCCTTTGCGCCCCCGGAGCGGACCGGACGAGTCAGAGGCGCACAACATACATAGAAACCATGGAAGTCATGGCGAACATAACTCAGACGACTTTCCAAAGCGAAAGCAGCGCCGATACCGAACCACTTTCACCAGTTTCCAACTCGAAGAACTCGAAAAGGCTTTCTCACGCACTCACTATCCGGACGTCTTTACGAGGTTTGCATTCAATTTCAATCTATTTTTTTTCTTCTTCTCTCGACTTCTCTTTCATTCAATAACCGTATCCCAGACTATGACTCAGACAACTCTCCGACTCTATTAAACATTGATTTCAATTATTTTTAATACAAATTAGAGTATATTCTGATCCATACATTTATATACACTCAATGCGAGACACACACAATATGTCCAATAATTTGTCTGACAGTCGCCTGAGTGGTGTTCGCCAGTGCTTTACAACCACTATATTGTGTGGTAATTGCATGCGATTCTTGAATAATATTAATTATAGTTTCAGTTATTTTTATTAATAAAAAAAAGCCTAAGAGTTGGCACGAAATGCAATCATTTTTTATTTTGTAATAACAATTACGCCATTTATTAGTATTAGTTAATGTGGTAACGATTTTACCAAATTATATCAAACACTAGAAATATATATTAAACTCCGAGTTTTCATATCTAAAAATATGAACTCTTTTTGCATGAGTTTGACCTCAATGTCGAACCTAATGCTAAATAATTTTAGTTAATTAATGTTTAATTTCATTGGTATTCATATTATTTTATATGTATTTTCCAATTCTCTGTTTGATAATTAGATTCCAATAAATTTTTAATAACTCATTCTTTTCGGTAATGTTTGCACAAAAAAAAATAATTATGTGATTAAAGGAAAGGCAAATGTAATGATCATTAGGAGTCAACTCTATTTCTCTAATTGAAATTTGAATATTTAATTAGTATATGAAATATATTAGAAAATTAATAGATTTTATGTTATATTTTCTTTTTTACTCCAAAATTGCAAAAAAAGTGAGTCAGTCCTCAAATACATGGCCTCTAATTTTAATCAAAACTTCAATTTTAATGAAAAAAGTCGTTTGAATTATCGGTCGGAGAAATATCTCATAAAGTCTTTTCTGAGTTAATGCAAAAATGTTTTCAATTTTGAAATAAGTTTTGAGTTATGCCTTGAGTTGACTCAAAAAAAGTCTCAAATAAATTATTTCAAAACGACTTTAATAAGAGATGTAATGATATTTTGATATACCTTTACATACATTAAACCCATTGGTGACAAAATCTTGTTTTTCAAACTAAAACTAATGCCTGAATTCAATTAGTCGTTTTAATTTGATATAAATATTTTCACGCAAATTAAAGGATGACTTCGTATTTGACTCAAAAATTAGATTAAGTTAAGACTCAAAAAGATTAGAGAAATATTGGTATCATTTTTGCCAATAATCCTTTCCTTGTTATCTGTTTTCAATTATTATCTCTTTTGAAAAATATATTTTTCTATAACTTTGAGAATTAATTTGAATTTATTCCGATAAGTCATTAAAACCTTTTTTGTATAGATTCATAAATTTGATAATAAATTTGCAGAAAATTTTCAATAATTATTCAAAAAAGTTATTTCTCTTTATTTATGACTTTTATTCAAATCTAAAATTAATTTTTTTCTTTTTCATTACATTTATCCTCATTTGTAAACAGTTTTCTCAAAACCAAGAATAGTTTTATTTGATAAAAAGTCAAGAATTAGAATATATTTAAAGAAATAAAGTCCTTATTAATCACTTAATTAGAGTTTGAATTTATCAGAAATCATTCATTATTTTCAAATTAACAAGCAAATTAATCATTGAGTGCCCAATGATTTTGAGTTTCAACAAATTTAAAAACAAAATTACTTGAAATCAGATCAGAATTAATATAAGAATTAAGAAAAAACAAGAGATAAATATTTTTGATAATTGCAACCAATGTTTGTATTACTGTTTTATTTAACAATTAATGCAAAGAATAATACAAACAATTCGTTTGAATTGGTATTTAAGCGAAAAGTTATTTCCAATTAAACGGCACTTATTTTTCATGAAAAACCAGAATAATTATAGAAATTATGGAAACGACTCGATTCGCCCACATTTTATTTATTTCAAATGAGGGTATATTTAATTTATTTTAGAAAATCTTATAATTATCTTAAATTACAATTTTTTTCTTCTTCTTCTCTCAAACTCAGACAAAATGATGAGACGAATAGAAAATTGGATTTCATTTCAATAATAAATTATTGAATTTTTCATTATATTAGACTCAAAGGAATTTTAATTGATTTGAGGAAATGTTTAAATAAATTATTCCTTTATTTGATTTTGAAAAAAGTTTTTTTTGCTCTTTTGAAAAATGATTAGTTATAATGAAATTAAATTAATAGAAAAATAAAAAACAAGACTTGAATTGAAGTAATCCTTAAGGACTTTCAATGAAACAAAAATTATTGTCATTTTATATTTCATTAATACCTTTTGAAAAGTATATGTATTTGAGAATCAATTAATTTTTTACAACATTTCTGATAGAAATTTAATTCAAGGATATTTTGATAGCCGAGAGTCGCACAGTTAGCACTTGGCTCAGACTCTTACCTCATGTAAAGACTATAACAGTGTTAGGACTTATTATTTTTGTTAAAAATTTTATTTTTATCGCTGGCTTTCAACTGACAATAAAACCAATACTAAAGTAAAAGCTTTAATATAAGTAAAACTTTTACCAAAATTCACTACTAATTAGTTTCTCTTTTATCGCTTTGAATGAAAAAAATAATTTTCTCTAATTTTCTTAATTAAATGAAATATAATTAGATTTTTGTCAATAAGAAGAAAAAGAGTTATTAATTAATTTAAGAACTTTTTTGGCGATCTTTTTATTAAATAATTATTTGGCATTCATTAGACTCTAAGCGGCGCTAATCTTATTAGTTATTAATTTCTTAACTATTGAACAAAAAGATCAGATTTTTTTTTTCAATGTGACAAAAAAGTAGGTTGTCTGCAGACTATGCAGTAGTTTACGCTTCTATTTGTAATACCTGTTCACTCAATTGAAGCACAGGTATATATAATCTGTTTTCAGCCGCACTGACAAGTGTTAGATAAGTGGATAACATAAGAGAAGCACAGAATATAAGATAGCATTGAATGGATTTCAATCAGATTTCAATTTATTTAATAATTTGAAAATAGATTGAATTTAAACCATATTTTCATACATTGTGTCAAACTATTGGATAATAGCCTCAAACTATAGCCCATCGATTGCAGACCTTTTTTTAATCCAATCAATTAAATAATCCGTTGAATAGATTTATTAAATTTCTGGTCGAATATGAATTGGATATTAAATTTGTTATTTTTCAATGAAACTCATTTATAATCATTATTTTGTGAGTTTTTGTACATAAAGTGAGTCTTTCCTTAACATTGAATCTTATTTTTTTGAGTAACAGTTTGTTTAAACATTTAATTAAAATCTTAATAAGGAATGTCTGCCCAAAGAAAAGACTTTTTTATCAGAATATTGAGCCATCAGTCATCAAATGTCACCGTTTATTGTCATATCATTAGATCAGAGTAAAAGTTGTCAGCGTTATAGCACCGGCACTGTTGGCCTTTGTTTGTCATTCCCTCAAAAAAATTTCGGACTGTTTTTGAGTCTTTTGGACTTCAATTTGATGGCAATAACTATGAGAAGCAATGATTTGCTTAACTATTGAACAAATCTGATGCCAAGCGGTAGCTCTTTGTGGGCGCAAACACTTTATTCAGTTATTTCTATGAAATTCTTGGCTTGTCTTCTGGAGAGACATCAACGCCCGTCACAACATATTTAAAACTAATTAACTATAATTTCTGCCAAATTTCAAATCATTTCATTTTTGTCGAAAAGAAATATTTTTTTCCCATTTGTAGCCAATTAATGAACAAAAATAAATTTTCCCCAAAAATATTTCGACCAGTTTTCCGATAAATACTTATTTAATTAAATGTCCAAATTCTTGAGTCTTCCGTCAGTGCCGTCACTGACTCTTAATAGAAGTTTTCATTTGAAGTCAACTATTCTCTCATAAGAGACAAACTCTTAATGAGTTAAAAGTGGACTAAAAGTTTAATTCATATTTTAATCATTAAGTAAGTGATTCGTCACTCAATTTCTTTCAACAAATAAAGTAATTATATTATTATATAATTTTATCTGATATAAGGCCTTCAGAACTGCTTCTCTACAAAGTCTGACAAACTTTTGTTCAATTGATTGGACTCTTTTCCAACTCTATTGATATTGAAATAGAGATAATACAATAACAAAAGGTATCACTAAATAAATCAATTGATTGTATTAAAAGATGAAATACAGGAAATATATAACATTTAAAAGACATTATTTGGTCGATCATTACGTCCGACAGAATCTAATCAAACAATTTATTTCTTGAAAACCCGTTTAGAAATGATTTGCGATAAAAAAAACTTATTTTAAAAATTAGTCCCAAATTAAATCTGTTCTTAAATTAAGGTAAATGTTAGACAACTTTTACTATAATTTTTTTTGAAACATTCACTCAAAGGCTTATTCCTCCTCTAATTGGCTCCAATTTTGGAGCTCTTAAACAATTTATTATATTTTTTTAATTACTATATATTAGATTTATTATCAAATTTTTATAATTGAGAGTAGAGTTTGTAAGACAATAGCAGTGAATTTGAGCGGAAATTATCTTCATTTTTAAAAAAAATTAAATCACTTAATACTGGAATAGAGAGCGTCCGGTGCGTTAGGTTTTGTCAATTGGTTTGAGCGCCTCTACAATAATGTTATGAATTAAGTCCTTATTTATTAGTCCTGTAATTGTTCGCTAAGAAGAGATCCCAAGACTTAATGATTAATATGTTTTAATACATATTCTTATTCTTGTCTCATACCGTGAATTGAGTGCCGACTCCAGGAATTTCAATCATAACTATTGATTATGACTGTGTTTAGGACATATTCTGTGCTATTTGCGTGTCTGCGCTCACGTCACTATAAATTAAAGCTCAAACTTTAATATTAGCTTCTTTTGAGTCTCTCCTCTGTCTATGCCTTCACTTCTTTGAATTGTATAATCTTTAAGACACTATACCATAGCCTTAAAAGACTAAGAGAGAGAGAGAGAGAGAGAGAGAGAGAGACCCAAAACTAATTAAAAGCATCGAATCAAATGTCTCTGTTTTTTAATAACTTTTTTTTACTAATAAATAAATAAATTTTACTCTCATTTTGATGACTGTTTTGTTGTTGTTTGTGATAAATCTGTCAGAAATTCCTCCAAAACTATCACCAAATGATAATTTTCTATCTTTTGACTTGAATTATGAGAACATGTTTTCGGAAATTCACTCAAAATGTTTAGTTGTCTCTGAAATACGAAACTCTCAGATAAATAGGTTTTTTATTTTGCTTCTGAAGACTTGAATCAAGACTTTGAGAAAACTCTTTTGAAAATTCCTTTAATCAAAAACAACTCAATTATACCGAAAAATCGATTTTTGTTTTGATGTCGTCTTTTGATTCATAAATTTTGTTGAACACCAATAGAGAGATGAAAAAAGAGTTTAAAAGAAATTTTCAGATAATTTAATCAAATTTTAAATAATATCAATAAATATTGGATTAATATATAGTTTTTAGATAAGAAGTAGTATTTTATTACTCGTCAAAAGAGAAACTAATTTATTAGAAGTAATTCAATTTGAATATAAATGAGAGACTAATAGAAACAAAAATCAATAAACAAACAAAAAACAAGAACTTCGTTGAGGGTCTCAAATGAAATGTTAATTTTTTGCAACTATTTAACTTCAATACCAATATTGGCGACCTATGGAGAGGGCACAGCATTGTTGAGGGCCTACACTCACTATGTGTTGGCATATATTGGCATCACTGATGTGCTCTCTTCCTCTCCCTCTCCTTCACAAAACACTATTGGCTTTAATTAACTTTAAATTTGAGCCCATATTCCGCTTCCACCCAACTTTGCTTGTCTTCTAATTAACTTCTATCACTGCAACCTGTCTGTCCTCTCCTAACAATTATTGCGGTCTGTGCTCTGCGGTCTACAGTGTGTGGTGTGTGTGTGCAGACTATGGCTGTGCTTGTTATTGCTGGCGGGCCTACACTATGCCGTGCCGGTCAATCACTACAAAACTAGTCAGAGCTCAGAATGAATACTCATTTGGTTGTATACAAAAAAACTCGTCGAAAGCTCACAACAGCTCACAACGAGATCTCAAACTATTTTCAATTACATTATATTTCATATTCAATAGCATTGAAAGAATTGAAACAAAATTAAAAATCAAATCCTCTTTAAAATGAATCAATACTTTGAACTTTATTTTAAAATCGATTGAAATGTTATTAAATGTTATATTTTTTGTCTGATAGGGAGGAACTGGCGATGAGAGTGGACTTAACTGAAGCACGAGTTCAAGTGAGTGAAGACTATTTAATCATTTAGTTATGGATTTGTTTGTTTGGCTCTGGATTTGCATGTTTTCCAATTAAGTCCAGAACTGATATGACTTTTGTTATCATAATTTATTTTATTGGCCAATGAATTGACGTTAACTAACGACAGGTTGTGTTCTTGAAGTCAATTCATGACTGAAATTGTGATTCTGTTATCAATTCTTAAACTAATGGCTCACTTAATGGTTGACAACGCCTATACACGTATTGCGTTTTCCTGTGCCTCACATATTAGTGCTCATAATCTGAAGTCAGGCTCGGAGTCGAGTAAATAAGTAATTTGATTGCGAACTGTCTCTCATAGCAATCAATTCTGAAGCCATGAATTGATAAATGATTTGTCTTATCATTTAATGTTCGGAACCGTATCTTAATTTTATTGAAGAATTAAAGCCATTTCTTGGGACCAATTGCTCTGAATTTGTTGCTCACAATCATAACATTATTCCAAAGGAAATCTATTATACATTAGGACTGAGTTAAGTGAGTCCTATCGCAAAACTAATGGCAATTTATAGACACAACCTATGAATGAATACCTGTGCGACCACTGAGTGTTGATTAACAAAATAAAACACTTTATTTTCGATACTATTTCTGAATCTATATATTCGTTGATAGACTTGAATTGAGAGCAATATTTTAAATACAGAAATATCTTTTAATTTCAAAACTTTTAATAAGTAATATATTCTGTGCTTTACTTCAAAATAATTGATAACAAGGATTGAGTTAATGCCAAAACAATTTGAATCCATTAAAATTTATTTTAATAATTAATTCAATAAATTATATCTTTTCTAATAATTTTATCATCACTTGAAAGGTATGGTTTCAGAACCGAAGGGCTAAGTGGAGAAAACAAGAGAAATCTACCGGTGCTGGAGGCAGTTCCTCTCATGGGTACAACCCTTATGGAGCGGGTGCTCCGTCCGGTGGCACTGTTCTGCCGTCTCAAGTGATGTCTAATAATATGAGTGCAATACACGGTTCGGGTGGAGGTCATCACGGGTCTGCCTCAGCGGCTGCCCTGTCGGCGGTAGCCAACAATGCGGGCGCTCTGTTCGGGCCTCACGCGGCACTGGCGGCGGCCGCTTATCGCAAACCACTTATGGATCACTCGGGTCTGAAATCAAGCGGTTATTTGAATAGTCCGGCGATGTTTAGCCCCAATTCCTTCAACTTCGCAAACGCTGCGGCCTTTCCTTTCCGTGATATCGCGGCCGCATATCCGCAACTATTTCCCGGAAATCTGTCGAACCCGTCGGCGGGCGCCATATCTCCGTTCGCCAATCCATTCCTCTCCCCGTATGCCAATGCGTCCAATTCATTCCAAAGTCTTCTCGCATCCCTGTCCTCATCGCACAATAGGCCCAAAATTGGAGATGAGGCACAACTGAGGAATTCCCCGCATTTCCTATCTGTTCAACAAAACTGCGTCGACAGACACTCACCACAGATGCGAATGTCGAGCCCCAGCCCTAACAACGAGAGTTTGGTCCAAAACAATTCCGGATCGATTTCAGGTGGGGTTCCCGACAGACGTAACACAAGTATTGCCGCTCTTCGGTTGAAAGCGCGCGAACACGAAATGGCAGTTATGAGGAGTAAAGACCCAAACAATTCCAGTAGTAGTGAGTCCTCTGTAAACAACGGCACAGAAAACAATATTTAATTATCGTTCGCCTCTCAAAAGCATTCCTCAAATTCATAGCATTGATAGCAAACCAAAAAATAAAAACATTATTTAAATAATTAAATCGAAATCCAGTAATACTTATCACAAATCACTTAATTAAATGAGAAAAACCCAAATCAAGTGTTATTTCACTGCATTTCGATTGAATTGTTTGAAACATTCACTTCTATTCTGTGATCCAATCCGTCCGCTAATTAATAGCAACAAATAAACGGCAAAAATACTTATCATTTGATATAATATTAATTGTAAAGAATCTCAACTCATTTTTCGGTCCATTGATTGATATTTATTAATCGATTGTAACTCTCCTTTTATTTTATACCCAGTTCATATTTGATTCAATATTTTTTTCTATAATTGATCAAAAAAACTATAATTATTTTCATTTTTCTATTCGTATTACACAAAACACGCCTTTAATAGTAGTTATGATTATAATAATTATTAATATTATTTCTGAACAAAATTTTTCATTTTGTAATATAATTGAAAAATGAATAAAACAAACGAAAAATAGCAAAAATTGTCTTTAAATCATTTTTCTTAATGATATTTATAACGCAAACGCAATGAAATCTGACATAATTTAGCATGATCAAAATTTAATCAATCTTTTACAACGATCCATCTCTTAAAAGTTAGTATACCATGAATCAATTTTTCAATACCATTGAGAGAAAGGTTGTGCGGATGTTTACGCACGAAAAAGTTGTTTTTCAGACTATCTTTTAAATGAAAAACTTTTTTTTAAACTTTTGTTTCTCTTCTTTATATGACTTCTGATTCAATATTTTTCATTATAAATGAGACGATAGTTATATAACTATAGAGTAGTCCTAACGATAAGTTTTATGACTTCCAATTTTGACAGAAGGTATGACTCGAGTATTAATACAACTTTTTTCGCACTAAAAGTTCAACAAATGGTTTAAAGAAAGAGAAAACCTTAAAAAGAAATCTAAAGAAGAAAAAAGTGTTTTTCCACAAATAATTTTGGTTTGAGAGTAACCTTTGCCAACAAAAGTGAGGGACAGACATAATGTGTTGGTTGTGCTGCAGTTGAGAGACATAAAACAGTATTAAATTGGAGTGCCATAGGTTTGGCAATTGGTCTCCAATTTTCTATAATCTGATGTCTCATACAAACAGTAATATTGAGTAAAACTTTGTCTCTCGTAATAGTAATTCACTTCAATCGCTCCAATGACTTGAAGTGTAGGCCCTAATAGACCATCATTTGAGTGAAGGAACAGTTCATTGAAGAAGACGTCGCGTTATACGCACGTCAAACATAAGCCAAACACCAGCCATACATCAGCCAAAGGCCAGACATATAGCCGAACACACCGGCACACCATCAGCCAAACACGAGATACCAATTCCCGAAAATTTACGATTAAATTGTTGTTCAGTCGACAAAAAAAACCTGAAATTGAGTCGAAAAATGATTTTTTGTGTTTGACTTTAAATTATGCTTTCATTCAGAAGTAATAGAAAAAGAGTTTAACGTAAAGAATAACTCAAATAAGAAGTAAAGCGTTATATAAGTTATAATTTATTTGATATTATTTTATACTTATTTTTCTTTATTCTTAATGTTTTTTTTTGTCGTAAGACTCGATCTTAAGGCTCGAAATAAGCGCTTCAATGAATAAATTTAATGATAGTATCATTTACTAGATGTGGGCTTCAATGTCATCAACGATTAACTTTTATAATAGTGTACCGAAAACAGCGCCAAATCATTGCCTGTTTTGAGTACAGAATATTAACTTTTTTAATAAGTTTTTACTCCTGAGGACAACGCGCCCTAAATTGCTGCCCAAAGTACTGGTCCTAAAGAATAGCCGTATTATTGTGTCTTATGTTTTGCTCTTTCATTCATGAAATTGTTTAATAATAATAAAAAACAGAGACTTCCAAGAGTTTGGCTAAAAATGAGAGGAAAACTAAATTCATTAGTCGTTTCCTACTTATGTTGGATAAGAGGCCGAAATTAACGCCAATTTATTTCATTTTGATTGCAAACAGAAAAAAAATATATTCTAATCATATGAACACTAATATAATGAGTATTAACTAATTTCTCATTAGATATTAATTATAATAACATTATTATACATCTTTTGCATCTGAATTCACGGAATAAAAAGCAAAAAATAAATTAATATCCAGTCATTTGACTCATTTGGCTAAAAGAATGGAGAGATTTATTGATAACACAAAATGAAACCGAGGGTCAAATAAATTCAATGCCTTAATTACATTATCTCTATTTAATTACAATTATATTGCATTAAATTTATATAATATATTAAATGGAAAACTCGAAGAGAATAATGAACTCTATTTCCTAATCATTAAAATAAACTCTTTGTTGGCTTACGTTTTGAATAAATTATAATTCAAAGGAATTTTTCAAAACAATTGTCTAATATATTTAGTTAAACTTAACTAGTTTATTTGTAACACATATTTTTTTGCTATAATAATTTTAATTTTCCTAATTATCTGTTTTGGTTATTCGACTTTATTTTGATATACCATTAGAGAGCAGTCGTTGCTTTGGAGGTGACTCTAACCAACACTTTATCCGCTGTTTTATACCGAAAATTGCAATTATTTTGCTTTAGTTTCGACTGAAAAACCAATTATTCGCTTTGCGTTTAATTATTTGTTTCATAAAATGTTTTGTAGAGATCGACAATAATTAACAATTACTGCTTCAATGCGATTGAATGCTTGAGAGCACAGAATTACACAATTCGTCAATTCGTTTGGATAGCAATCCAAGCAAACCAATGGACAGATATTTTTGTCACTCAAGAGTGGATTTCCTTCGAGAAATACTCGCACTCGAAGGCGAAACCCAAAACAAAATGAAAGACAAGTGAAAAAAAAATTGTCTGAAAAACCAAAAGAATTCAGTTGTGTTGAGACTAATGTCCAAATTATACGATAGTTTTGATTGAATTAAACTTTACTTTTGATAGCAATTACTTTCATTGCACTCGGATTTCACACCTCTCCCTCCCTTTGCCGGTATTTTCGCACACTCTCCGCGAAATTGAATTTAAGCGTCAGTGCATCAAAAGACTTACACAACTGTTAAAAGTTTTAACTCATAATTAGAGACCAAAAAAGGTTTATTCAATTTTCTCAGTAATTGATGGCATTCGAGAAAATAATGGTTTTTTGGGTTTTACTAATCGGATGATCGCTTCAAAACTATTCACAATTCACTACAAATCCAGACTTATGGCTAATTTTCCGACGACTGCCGGTCTATCTCTCAGACTCTTTAGACATCTCTAACGTGGAGTCACTCCTCAAAAAACTTTCCATTTGTTTCAGTGCCAGAGAACCAGAAAAGTGATTGTTTGGGCCATCACTTGAAGGATGTCTTCAATAACTTCTTTATTGTGGTTTCTTTTCAGACAAATTCTGTACACATTATAAGCATTTACTACAAAATTGAGCGCTTATTAGACAAAAGCCACCACAAGTCTGGCCAACAGTCTATTGCCTTAACCATAAACTCTCCAAATATCAAATTGAAAGAAAAAATAGGAATCAGAACCAAATCGAATAGAAAGAGAGGGAGAAGGAGAAGGGGAGAGAGAGAGAGAGAGAGAGAGAGAGAGAGAGACGACTTGCGGTTCAGGCTTTTGAAGTGTAGGTAATAGTGAATAATGACGATAACAATGACTACAACAGCATTAGAAGTAAGTCTTCTCTCAATTGAATAATAGAGAGAAATGTTGCATAAAATTATGGCAACACAGCATTGAATCACAATTATCGGAGCCATCAGTTTCTTATATTATATTTGATTGTCTCTATTGTAAAGCACTTACACTTATTTCCGACCAAACGGTTTATCCCAACTCCAGTTGTGGCAGAGGTTTCTATTGGAGTGCCTTCGGATTCACTCTTAACTAACTTAAGTGAATGTTATTCACTCTAAACATTAAGAGTCGGTCTTGAAATCAGTGGAGCATCACTTTTTGCTAAGAAATAAATTAGACTTTGATGGCCATAACCTGTGCCACTGGCGGTCAATGAGACAGGAAGTGCACAATTACTGCATCGGAAAAAATTAATTCCATTTCTATAACTTTGAAATCACTTTCCATTCCTTACGATTCAATATATCTTTAAATTGTATGTCATTTCGTCGAACAGATTATTATTGAATAGAAATACTATTTTTGTGACAACTTTTTTGGTCAATGAAATTGAGATCTAATATAGAGATGAGTTGCGAAAAAGGCAACGACTCTCTCATGTAATGTGTTATTCGATTATTTTGTAACTAATCATCAAAATAGTAAACCAACCAAAACATTGTCCAAAATCTTTATTATTATGTTTTATGAGATTCTATTTTATTCTGTTATAAGAGAATCCAATTTCGAGTCCAAATCTTTTTTCAATCACTTTCTGGGTTTCACTGACTCTCGACTCTCGACTCTCGCCCTTGACTTTGATTTTGTGGTTCAACTGAGAGAACACCATTTTTTACACTCAATTCCAATCTCGTTATGCGTTAATATCGGTTCAAATATATTTGTTATTTATATATACCTATAATACGGTAATAATTCGCACTTTTTTCAACGCATAACTAGTGTTAGCAATTCATTGCCAGTGTTGGCATCGACTGAAACAAAATTGAACCCTAATTATAAGGGCTGTTAACATCGGGAATAGACATACGGCTGATAATGTTGAGGAATATCGTGTGAGCACAGGTCTAACACATTGATTATAGAGAGAGTGAGATATACACTGATTATATTGAGTGTAGGCCAACAACACAAACATTGAAAGCAGTTGTGTATCACTTGTTTTTTATTCGCTCATAAAATCTTTAATTTGGTTTCTTTTGAAAATCTTTTTTCGTTTACAATTTGATGACTTATTTATAGGCAATAAAATTCTTCTATAAATAATTGAATATAAATTTGAACTCAAATGAGAAGAGAAAAAACATTTTCTCATTAAAAGTTAGTGCACAGAGTCTGACTGTAATTGTGTTGGCATTTGTTTTGTTAGCAATTTTTTTTCATTTGATTTTTTTTTTCAATTCTGTTCCTTATTTAGTGAATAACTCTATTAATTCTATGCAATGAAACAAATCGATTAAAGCCTACGACGAGTCATGAAATAAAAGTTTAGTTCAGTTTTTTATTATTCATTCTTCTGTTACTAACCATATCTTATTTCAATAAGAAATCAATTGTCAAATATTTTCCTCATCTTATGTTAAGTACTATTTTCTCTTCAAATTTTGATTTACAAGAACTTGAGTTATGAAGAAAAAAATAGAAATGATTTTAATAGTATTTGTTGTGCTCTCACTAATCGTGAAGTTGTTTACTGAAGAACATCCATCACAATCAAAATCTTGAATCTAATATAATCTTAAACAATAATAATGGAAAACATAGTCGACTGTGGAAGTGATGCCTACAGAACAGCATAAGAGTAACATTACAAAAGCCATCACAACATCATATTATATGCCAAATAACACCAGTCTTTAAACACCCGGAGTCTATCTCACGATATATTGAACGTTCAATACCGCGGTTTTCAATAAAAAATCCGATCATTTTGTGGTATAAGTGAAACAAAATTTGTTTTATTTTCAAATCAGAAACGACTGCCAACTGTCAGATATTTTTCTGCCAATAGTTATGTAATTGTTTTTTATTACTCGTCTATGAGATCATGACTTCAAACAGAAGTCATTTATTAGATTGGATTCAATTCTGTAAAAAAGTAGATCTATTTGTGGCTTAACTTTAAAACACAAACAAATTGAATGTCTTTCGCGAAATCAGACATTATTTGTCTCTTAAAATACAGTCTTTTGATTCATATGTTTGACTAATTTTTGCCAATAAGTGAAGAAAAAGTGGCCAAACGAGTGGCCAAACAAGTTGTTCCCAATTGAGGAGAGTCTGTATTCAATGCAACAAATTTGTTGAACGCATCACTGATTGCACTGTCAGTCGACTCAAAGAATGGATGATCGGCTCGACTGCGATGACTGTGCCGGCAATCATCAGACCGGTATGGGTAGAGATGAATGAGACACAGGTATGCCATCAAAACACCAGAATTATCGGCACCACAACAATTACCCGCCGACCACTTCTCTCAGTACTTTGTTATGTATACCACACATACAGTCAGTCCTCTTGCATACAGTCAGTCCTCTTTAGTACAGAATAAGTCTATTTCATAGAATTAGAAATGAGTTAATGAAAAATGTTATGAAAATAATTTAAATAATAATAATTTGAGTTAAAGCCAATTAATTAATTGATTTAAAACATTATTTATATCTAAAATCAAAGAATCGTTTGAACCGATGGTTAGAGTAGAGGGTAGTCTTCCTTTCATTAACACTCAGACCTGTTTTGTGAGGCGTTTCAGTGGTTATGTGTATAGTGTTGTGTATATCGGATCCGATAGCGATCGAGTCGTATGTGTGTCTGTTGTGATGTCAATCAAACACAACACCTCTGACCACATAATTGGGATATTTTTCTTATTTTTTGTGACTCTAATCATATAAGAGTGAGATTTGAGTCCTTAAATTGGATGCAAAATCACATTTGGAAGAGAAGTTTTGTTACAATCATTGATTCCTTGGCTAATATCAGGCAAGACATCATCCCCTGCTCTACACCAGTGCTCGCAATGAATTGTTGCCAATTATTGACTGATTATATAAAAGCGAGTGAATCGTGTGTTTGACCGTCTCGTGGTTGAGCTCAGCATTATTTGTACGGCACTGATAGCGATCAGACTCTGAGGCCGTTCGAGCTGTGGGGTCGACACAACACGCATTCAATGGAATGATCTTTAATTTGTCTAATACTCAGATGAAGTCCGCGCCCAACACAGCCTCTAAGGCTCTCAGATAATAACAACGAGAATTAGATATTAGTTATTATTAGTTGACTTTAATAATAATAATAATAAAGGTTTCGATGAATTAGTATTTCTTAATCGCAATCAAAAGTTATGCCCTTTTTGTTGGCCATTAATTTGGTCTTCGATGACATCCACTGTAAAATCAAATCTATTAATATCGAGGCATTGCCTCAAATTCTTTTCTCAACGCAAACATTCATTTATTATAATTGTCTTCATTAAACTTGTATAACAGCACAGGTAGATGAAGGTGTGTCGCAATAAGACAATATTAGAGCTCAGAATGAGAAGAAGTTTTATATTTACGTTGATTTTCAATGGAGTGTAAAAAAATATAAGAAAATAAAGAGTAAGAAAATTATCTAATTTTTTTCTGCGATCACAACAAGTGCTTCCCTTTCTTAATGAATGGTCTATTCATAAAAGTAAAAGACCCGGAGCTCATTATTATGATTATTATTATGATGAAAATTAGTGATTACATAAATTAGATAAAATTGAGCCCAACAAAGGTGTTGTGCTTTTTCGGGTGAGCTCTGAGAAGCGACTAACAAATCAAATGAATAGAAATAAATCCTTAGAAACAGTGTTTAAATTTTCGATTCAATGTAATTATACTTTAAGTCACAGCTATTTATTAACGGCTGATAATAAACATTGATTTTTATAATTTCAAACCTCATATAAACTTAATGTGTATTCTCTTTGATATTGAATTAATTTCTCATCACTTGTTTGAAAAATAGTGTTTATTATATAAAAGTTCTCAAAACTGTTTAACAACTTTGGAGATAATGTTTGAAAGTTATTACAATAAAAATTATATTTAAATGATTTAGAGTCTAATAATTTTCTTTAGCACTATATATAAACTTGGTATAAATCTTTTTTGTCCTCCAAAATAATGGTTTTAAGTATTATTTTTTTTGTGAACCTCTTTATAGTGTTTTTGGCCATAAGTTGTGAACATTATATTCACTGAATGTTAATGGAATTCAATTCATATGAATATTGTTTAACCAAAACTCCTATTCTTCTTGAGTTGAGATTCTAAACATTGACTGCTCTCCCATATACCTGAGCTGACGCTGTGCTCAGCCTAACAGCATATAACGTAATTTGGGAGTGTGAGCCCACCTTTCATAACCTCGTATTTCATTTCTGGTGCTTAAAAATTTAAAATAACAATAATAGAAGAGAAGGGCCTTATCTGGAGCTGAAAAACAGAGAGAATTCAAATGTCAGTTAATATACATTTTTCAAATGGCAATTACCAAAAACTATTATTAGCCCCTAATATATGTGTTTCTATTGACTGCCAAAAAATTTTTGTTTATTTTAACTCAAGTCTCAAGTTGAGACGTGTTTGTATTGTGCCATACATTCACTCCTCATCCCCTCTCCAGTCAGATCTGGCCATCAATTAGTTCGATCACAATCTCTGATAGTATTCACAACAACTCTAACCCCATAAACAACAGACAAACAACAATTTTATTGTAAATACATATTTTGCTTAATTCGGAAATTATTTGATCTAAAACTTGACTATTCTTTAACTCTATTGGAGGTCTTTCCTCGAATTGATGTTTGAGTTATGTCTCTCAACCATCAAATTTGTAGGAATTTTCTCATAACTCTTACCTCACTTTAGTTCTCATAAATAGTTTTCGTAGAAAAATAAATCATTGATAAAATAGTTGACTTCAAAGTCATTGTTCGCTACAAATATATGAAAAACTATTACCAAAAATATTGATTTGTTTGAAACTAAAGGAAACCGCTTTTTATTGGCCTATAATTTTCAGAATTGCTTTTATTGTCAATAATTCTAATAATGGAGAAAATAACTGAATGTAAGCGAAATATATATCTCTTGTTTTGATTCAAAGGAAGAATATATTATATTCTTATAATTGAATTTAACTAAACTTTCATTTATTACTTCGTTTTTCCAATAAAATGATTGAAATGTAAACACAAACAGTATTTTTGAGGCAATTTGTGAAAATGAATTCAAATGATATATTGATATTCAGCTGTCTTTCAATACAAATACGAATGAATAAGAAATAATTTATGAAAAAGTTGTTAAACAAATATAAAGTATACGATATATTAGTTAAATTGATTGCATAAAACTTAATCAAATATATATTCTTATGTTTGATTCAAATAACAGGAATTTTCTTTTCAAACCTATAATTACAGCTGAAGTTTGAAATTTTAATCAAAAATATTAATCAAACAATTTTTTGTATGAAAAGATATTTTTCATTTGAAAACTTATGATTATGTGAGTTGTGATTCAAATTCAAATAAATAAAACAAAAAGGTTTTAAAAAAAATCAGATCCGATGAGAGACCCATAATATTCATATATAACTCATATTAATAATTATATACTTAAAAGAGTTGACTGTTTCGGGGAATTCAGAATTGAATTACGTTTATGTGTTCTTAAGATAAGATAATTCAACATTAAATTCAAAACCATTTTCATTCAAATTCAATGTTTGCCCCTCAAAGGTGAAGGACTGATAGACGGGTCCGGTCGGGACCAACAGCGACTTCACTCTCAACTATTCATTATTTTAATAATTAATTAAAATTATTTTTGAAATTCCAATAATTTTAATTATATTTAATACCTTTCCCCTAATTTTTTGCTCAACTTTAATGACATTTTACTTCTTTAATGAATTCAAAAATTTTTGTGTCGAGTGAGTAATGGATTCACTAATGGATTATTGCAATAAAATTAATAATTATTGCTTTTGATTAAACAAAATAGTCATAAAGTGATCGCAAATTAATTCAATTAGACTTTTCCTCTGGAATTCCTATTCCTAATGAAAGTCATTGAAAATATTTTATGGAAAAAATATATATTTGAAAAATGAGACGAAACTAAAACTTTATTGGAATTGAATTTTATTTTTATTAATAAAAAAAATTAGTTTTAGTTTACGAATTAATTCACAAAAAAATTAAAATATTTTTCTGATTAATTAAATGGAGAGAAATTTTTATTCGTTTTTGATTTCAAAACAAGAAAATGGTTTTAATTTTAATCTAAATTCAGACGAAATCTTATCGAAGAGAACGTGAGGTCTCAAAATTGAAACAAAATTATATCGGACACGAAAAACACAAAACACTGATATATCTACCCTTGGTATAGATGTTTTCTTATGTCTGGTCTCTGATATGGCATACAATTGAAGCCCAAACTCTCATTATCTCCATTTCCGTCATCTCTTTCTTAAATAAAATTAAAATCTTTTTTTTGATTAGAGGAGAGAAAAGTCAAATCCATTTGATTTAATGCATTGAAAAAAAATAGATACAAATCGTAATCAAAGCTATTATTCTCTAATAATGTTTGAGATTTAGATTAGTTTAGACGGCAATCAAAATTGGAATTTGGTTTAAAAATTACTTTTTTTCGCCTATTTTGGCCCTATTTTGGCCCTATTTTGGCCCTATTTTACAAATAAGATCTTTTGAAACACTTGTTATTTGCGGCGCTTTAATGATTCGGTCGTTAATTAAAACAATTTTTCATTTGAGATATAAATCTAAATTATTTTATAGTTTCCATTCATTAATGATTTTATTCACAGCTTTTGATCGCATTTAATGTTATTTTTATCGCTTTTTTTCAACCCATTAATCCTTATATAAATTTGTTTAAAACTGATCAGTCTCAATTTAATTAATAGTAAAAAGGGTAACGGAAGAACGTACATCGGGTTACCTGGGGTTAGCTGGGTGCTCAATCACAAATAGACCTCCAAAGAGGCTCTGCTCTACATATGTGGTCAGAAATTGACTTAAATTGAAAACAATTCTTCAAAATATTCGACTCTAACATCAATTAAGGGCTCAGCTATTCATGAATTAATCAAATTAATTGATTTTCAACTTTTAATTTACGTTATCTACAAATTGAATAGATTTGTGTCAACTCTATTGAGTTGTAGTAATCACTCAAATAACGAAATAATTGTTTTTTTGAGGGTTCGGTCCGATCGCCGATTAAATAACTGTCGACCCAATGGCTCCTGAAGTAAAAACAACAACATTCCTGTCCTGTCCTTAAATTATCACAAAAATTAAGGCCATTCCTCACATAACTTGTATTCTAAGACTAAAAAGAAAAATAATATAAAATGTTTCCTAACTTTCCTCTAATATCGGGTTCATTAGTGGTATGAAAAGTGAGAGGGAATCGAGTGTTGTGTCAGATGTGCTCTATTTTTTGATTGTAAGTTATGGTCCATCCTTGCGGACAGACCGGTCCAAAAATAACCCTAATGGGTACGGCTCATGTGTTGTCCCCCATCACGGTAATCTTTAGTAAAAGGCGAAAGATTATTACGTTTTGAAGGGAGACTGAGCTTAACGTTAGACCAAATTAGAGGCACAGGTCCTCTATTCGCACACTTATTGATTGACAGTCACTATAATAACAAATCATTTGTTTTAATAACAATTTGAGAAAAATTGAAATTTTAATCAATTTCATCGATATTTAAATATTATTTTCAATTAATTTTTGAATAAATTACTTTCATTTATATTGAATTAAAATAAAAATAAATATTTTTTGTTGTCATGTATTCAAATGAAGTTCAGTGAAAAGGAAGAGCCAATCGTAGGATGTGCTCAACTCTATGAAAATAATTGACCGCTTTATCAACAAGTGTTCATTGTTTGAAATTGTTCTTGTCAAATTTTTAATGGCTTATTCATATAATTAGAGTCAAACGCTTATAAACTATTAAATTTAGTTAACGATTGAATTATTATTATTGAAATACTATAAGAAATGAGCCGTAAATCTAATGTTTATTCATTTTTTTAAAGCAATAAATCCTAAGAAAAAAATTGATTTCAAAATCTATCCAAAGAATAGTTAATTAAATCGTTAACCGATTTTATCGATACTTTTTTTGAATAACTAGTTTTAGAAACGATTGAAGCAATAGATTAAATGTTTAACCAATAAATAAATAGTTGAAAAATAGAGGCATTAGAAACAAAATTATTGAAATTTAATTTATTTAATATTTAATCAATTTTTTAAAACTCAAGACAATTATGTATTTTAAGTCTGAAATATAACTTAAGTTTTTATTTTAGAAATCATTACTTATTGTCTAAAATCCAAAAAACAATATAATTTCAAAATTGTGTTCATTCAGGTGTATATCAAATGTAATTTTTAACTCAAAAATTCATATATTAATGAATATTCTGTACAACATTTCAATGATTTTTAAAAATTATTGCAATTTTATAGAAATAAATGTATAATTATTTTTCAAACTAATTATAGGATTAGTTTAACAACAAATTTAATGTTTTTAAAGACAAGTGTATTTGAATTGTCAATTGTTTGACTAAATTATATGTCTATTAATCATTGATTCGTGAGTTTTCAAGACTTCGCTAATAGACTAATAGAGAAACAAAAATATTTTAAATATTTAGCTCAAAGTCAACTCAATTATTAAATCAACGAAAATAAAGGGGAAAAACATTTTATTTTCAATATTTTATTTTAATGGATACTATTAATGAAAGTTTACGATAAATTTATATTTAAAAAATCATCTTAACTTAACTAATATAGTAATTGAGCGACAATTTTATCAAAACATCAATAATACGATTACTCTGTTATTATTTATTTAAATAATTTTTGAGTTAACCAACAATTATAAGACTTTTCTAATGATTTAATTTATATTTAATATATGAAAACATTTGTCAAATTAGCAGAACTTAAGCCCAAATCAAAAACAGGTAATCATGTTATCAACCATTAAATGGTTGGATAAGATTTTTCTTCTCCGGAATAGTTATTTTTGTTAATAGTGTGCTAGTACATTTTTGTTTTAGATTGAGATTAATAGTCTTCCAATAATTATCGGTTCAATAAAATCATTATTCGCTTTAAAGCTTATAATTTGGTCATAAGTTTTAATCCTTAGACTTGTTTTACATCTATTAATAATGTACTGAATGTGCGGTTATTTGATTTATTTTATTATTATGTCATTTATCAAATAACTTTTCTATCAGAGCCTCTCAAATGAGAAAAATTTAATCTCAAAAAACTTGTTAATAATCAATACGATAGGGACTGAAGAGGGACTATATGTCAAGCCTTTCCTAATTTAGATTATAGTGTTTTGGTTGAAATTTTTTTCTTTTGATTCATTTATTTTTATTATCGATAATATATTTTCCATTCAATGGTTTATAAAGACATTAAATAAGAGATATCCGACTCTTATAATATGGTTTACGAAGAGATCGAAAAATTACTTTTTTATGATTAAAGCAAAAAAATATTTAACGCTTCCAATGAATCACTCATTCACTTAATTTTTTCGATTAAACTTTAAATCCATAAAAAGTTATAAAAAGTGAGGGGTTGGGGGTATGTCATCAATTTTTACACAAATAATATGCAAGAACTTTGAATTTACTCTGAATTTTAATCTTTTTCTTTATTCAATTAAAATCGAGGCGTTTATTGAGTCTAAGTTTTGCTCAACAATTGAAACAATCAAAAAGTGTTTTATCGAATCAAACAAAACATTTAATTTTATTTAACATAAATTTTAGTGAAATAAAAGCAAAAATTAAGTGAATTTGAGATAAAAACGGAGAGAAGTTTTGAATAAATTTGAAGGAGAAGCCAAAAAATCAATTATTCGTGAGTTAATGCGAGACTTAAAGGTGTAATGAAATTTCAAAGTATTAGTTTCAAAAACCACAAGAATTTTGAAGAGAAAAATAAGAGAAGAAAAGTTCAAAAAAATTTGAGCGCAAACCCCGAAAATTGGTTGGCGTTAGCGGCGAATCATTATTTATTAGTTAGTCTTTTATGTAAGTATTCGGTAATAAATAAGCATGCTCATTAACACCTGGGGCGCGAGAACCATATTTATCTGAGCATCGAATGCACGAAACTTTTTGGAGGTTAATGAGAGATCACATTCACGTTCACTATGTGTTCACTAAATTATAATTTCATATAATTTATACAATAAATCCCATTTCACTCCTCTATTATCCAAACCTAATATAAAAGCATATTTTGGGCGCAAAATAACTTTTCTCATCAAAAACATAATGTAATATAGAATTCATGGACAATGTCCTCCTCCTTAAGAAGGATACCTGTGCCGTACTATTGTTGTAAATTTTTTTGTTTAAAATAGTTTTTATTGAAAGTTATTTTGCATCGAATATCGCTTTAAGAAGTTTATGCATAACATTAATACCTGTTCTCTGTCTTCGTGTGAGTGTAGTCTGAGTTCTACCGGAATCTAATTGTAATGCAAACGATAAGATACGATAATTGGATAATCTATCAGTTGGGGCACTGTTGGGGCACTTCAACAACCTGTGGGCCGGTTTCCTAATTAAATGGACATCTGAGGGCTAAACTCGAGGATAAATGTCTTCTCTAACTTAAACAGTCTTTCCTTTGAATTGGTTTGCGAGGGGATAGTGGTTCACTCTGTTTCCCAGACTCTTAGGGCTAATGAAAAATTAAATAAAAATTATAATTTTCTCCTCTTTTTTTCAGGGGATCTCTTTGAGTGACGTTCCAATGGATTATCAAATTAGTTGTTCGAGTCATCAATTTATTGAATGTAAATCAGTTTCAATCGGTATTCAGTCCGTGTGTTGTCTTTAATATTGGATGAGAGCCAGCATTTCATAGACTCATATTCTGAGCAAAACAACGCCTTATGAAATAATTGCAGTGATTGGCCATCAAAACGCCGTTTCCTATCTATTTGTGTCTCATTTAATTACATATTAGAGTCAATCAATTTTTATTATATTTTTTGTTATCCAAACGTTTGACGCATTTGTTTCTTAAGCTATCAATGACTGAATGACTGACCAAATAATGCCTTATAATAACAGTGCTGTAAGAGTGAGTGCTCTGACTTCTCAGTCAGTTAGCTATTCATTCAAATTGAATGTGAGCTGTTGAGGCCTGAGTTGTTCACCCAACACAGGGAGGTCTAACACATCATCTACCTGTGCCATCGTCTGCCCCTATCTTCCATTCTTCTCCTCTATTTGTGACTTACGTCTGAATTCCTTTCTCTGCCTCTAATAGTGATTATAAGTAACGACTTATAAACAGAATATTTACTTTTCGGCCCAAAACATGACTTCTCTTCTTCTTCTACTTCTTTGGCGTCAATTAGTTATGAAATAAATTATGAGAAAAATTCTTGTCTTCAGTCTCTACCGGACAATGGATACATAAATCACAAACTCCTTTATAGACTGAGACAAATCGTATTGCAATTACTTAAAGGCTTTTGTCTATTATTTATTGCACAAACATTTTAACCAATCTTTGAATTATTGATTTGAAAGAAAATTAAGTAAAACTAATGTCATGATTTCAAGTACTTGAGAAATACTTTTCTCAGAGGAAATTTTAGTTTCATATAAATCATTATTAGTAGTAATTAATCCAAAAAATTATAATTAATGTTATTTTTTGAATAATGAATAAGTGATTAACAAATAAATTCAATTTATCTGAATTCGTATCGGTTTCGTTCAAATTCAACATTCAATCAAATAATTCAAAACCTGTCCTCAAATTAACGAAATCCAAATAAATTTCATTAAAATTCATCAAAAGTCATGACTTATTTAAAAACGGAATAAGTCTTCAAATTACTGAACAATTATTTCAATACTGAAAAACTTTAATGCATTTCAAGAGAAAAGATTTTATCGTTTGATGTTTGATATAAAGTGAACTCAATTGATATGAGCTTTAAATGTAATTTTCATGTAATCATTAGTTTGGCCAAAAATAATAGCAATTAATTGTTTTTCATATTTATTATATTCAAAAAAAAAACTTTTGTTTTGTTACAATTATATTTGTTTATCTGTTTTTCTTAATCTTTTATAAACATCTGTTCAGTGATTGTTAACATTTTGTGAACTCCTTTCAAATCTATATTTAATTAGAGCCTCAAAATTATTTATCGATTTCATGAACTCTTAAATCAAATATTTAAATAATTTTCTGATTTTATCGCTTAATGTTTGAAATTTAAATACGAATTCATTTGTAAACCAAAAACTAATATAATATTTCATTTAAAAACTTATCGATTTATGGCTAAAACTAATGGATTTTTTCAATTGACTCAAGAATTTTCAATTTTGAATTTCAATTACATATTTATAATAAGAAAATTAGTTTTTGAAAATCTATTCAAACTTTTGCTAACTATAGAAGTGCTGAGTCTTTAAAACTATGAAATGTTATGAAATGCGGTTTTTTTATTGAATGTTATTAATATAAATATGAGACAAACAGGTGAAGAGAGGGACACAACAAAATAAAATATATATATAAAATAATAATCCGGATTCAATTTGTAGCGAGAAATAAATGATAACTATTATGAAAGGTATGTCTGATTGGCTATGAAATGAGGAATTGTGGCCATCAGCCCAACAGCACAACCATCTCTTCCAGTAATAGATTTGATTTATCAGATATTAAACCAAATAAAATAATTTTCTTTTGATTTGAATTTGATTTGTTTTTAACGTCAAAAACGATATCATATTAAACGATGTTTGAATTGATAGACATCACATCAAAAGTGATCGCATCCTCTCCTCGTTTATTATTTACTAATTTCGCGTTTGATTTGAAGAAGAAAAAAATGTTGTCTGAGTCGACCACTGCTTTGAATTAATTTGAATTAATTATTTTATACCAGAATTTCGTGCTTTCAATTGAAAAATGAATCAAATCATTTGATATCCAGTCTTTGTTTCTGGCAATGAATTTATATTAGACTCGCAATTAAATGACTATTGCATTGAATCTTAAGATAAATTTTGAGTTTAATATTGAGTTCTGTCAGAAAATAGTGTTTTATTCATTTGTCAACTAAAGCAGTACTGAATAAATTAAGTCTTGTTTTAGTTTTTAATTTACTTTTAAGACTTTTATAGCTCTTTAATGATTGTCACGAAATAAATCCATTTAATCAGAAATTGCTTTAAAAAGTCATTTAATACTCTTTAATACATTTTCACACTCTTTTCAAAACTAATTTTGAATTCGCTTTTCTTTTGACTCAAATTTAATAATAGTTTATATGTTTTTAAACGAAATTATTTGCTTCAAATTCAAACAATTGATCGATTTGTCCGATAACAGGGTCTCAATAATTATTGATTTGAATCAAAACTTTTTGTTTAACTTTTGAAATATTAATTTTTAAATGGATTTTGAAAAATACAAAACTAATTATTGTCTTATTTATTGTTAAGTCAAAACATGTGATCATTAACTTAATTGATTGGATTTATATTTAATTATTCAATATTTTTGAATAAATTATAATCAAATCAATTATTAGTCAGTAGTAGTGAAGTGAAGATTAAAATTACTGCAAAAATAGAGAAAAAATTGAATTCTCTTCTCATTTGCTAAGACTTTGGGGAAGTTTTCGTGTAAATTACATAATCACGACTTCACTTGAATTTAGTTATTTTTACTCATTTTTCTCTTCGTTCAGACATAAGACAGATTAGTTTTAAAACTCGCTCTCAATAGGCTCTCCATTTGATGACTACCAAAGAAATTATTAAATAAATTTGTGTTCAGTAAAGCATTTATTATATTTTGAATGTCAAGCACTTCACTAATAATCAGATATTCCTCTGAGTTGTTATTCGTTTTAAAAACTTTCATTTAAATAAGTCTCTCTCTCTCTCTCTCTCTCTCTCTCCCAAATTTTAAATCGATTAATAGATGTGAATCAGTGACTCCTCTAATGGCAAAAAAAGTCAAACAATGATAAATGCGATGAATTTGATATCAGTTGATATTATAGTTTAGTTTTAAATAACTTCATATTCTGTGTTCAGTGAAAGGCATAAATAATTTAGTGAAACCGTATTAACGATATTAAGTGCTCGGATGCAATCAAAACAGTTGTGTAGAGCTCAGGTACTACACAATAGTGGCTAAAATAGAACCAGAACTAAATTATTCTGAGTTAGCCATAGATGTAGTCAGGAGTGAATGGATCGCAAATTTGGTACAACAATCACGCGCTCAGAAATGATAGATCACTTTAATCAAACTAATTCATTGGCCGATTACCTCAATTTCATATCATATCTGTTATGTGAAAAAACTCGAGCTTCTGGTCATTGCGTTCACCGTTTTTCAGACACCAGTCTCTGATTCAATCGATTTTTTGGTCTCTTATTTAAACTAATGTGAGATTATAGTCGTTTCTATGCATTAAAATGACATTTGATTCAAATCTAATTTTTAGTAAAGTTTTCAAATAAAAAACACTTTTTTTGATGAGAATGGGATACTTTATTATTGCTATATATCTTGGATATACATTCATTTGAAATTAATGTAATAAAATCACACATTTCTTCCTTAAGTTTTCCTACTTTTTTGATAGATTTCAAATTAAATGCATTAAAATGTTATTAATACGAGTTTTCGTTGAGAACATCAAAATTGAATTTAAGAATAAAATTGTGATTTAAATGAAAAACACCTTTAGTCCGGTTGATAGGAGACCCCCACTAAAGGTATACTTTTCTTTGATTTAAGAAATTTCTTTGAGTAGAAGACAACGAAATGAAATTTGTGTTCAGTAAAGCATTTATTATTATTTTAAATGTCATTTCACTCACTAATAGTCAGATAGTCTTCATTCTGAGTAATTCATTCTGAAAACGATTTCAAAATTCATTCACTAATTTAAGTCTATTTTAAGTTAATATTCCTTTCTTTCAATGGGTAGTCCCTCTCCCCATCTCTCCCTCTCTAAGTGTTGTCAAAATTGCATTTGAATTAATGCTATAATAAGTGTCTCGTCTTGTGTTTGGGTTCAAATATATTCTGACAATTATTAGAATATATTCGCAATTTTTTATTGCATTTACACCGGAAAACAGTTTTCGGTGAATTAGTTCGGGCACAGACTCAGCACAGACTCAGCACAGGCTCAGTAGAGAATCAGATGCGATAAATAGTGACTTTGATTTCATTCATTCATTTCAAATAACGTTAAAACGATAATTACTGCTATACTTCTGCCGTATAATCACTACTATTGCGTGATTTACATTATAATAGAGTATACTATAAGTCAATTATAATACGATAACCAAATCAAAAGTTATTTCGTTTTTAAGAAAATTAAACTTTTCTTTCGTTCAGAAGTTTTTTTTTCAACAATTTTTAACTTAATTTCTTACTTGACTTACGTATTCATCAAAACAAAAATTAGGGCCTCTTTTCTCTCTTTTATGTTATTATTTTTCTTTAATGTTTTTACTCCTTATATATAAAACACAATTAATTTGTTCGGCCGACCGCTAAACTCAATTTCTTGGGACGACTGCCCCATCAGATCGTTATCATTAGTCTCTTCTTTTACCCCAAAAGTCGTTTAATTCGTATAACATTTAAAGCAATTCATTCAAACATATGACTGAGATATGAGACGACAGACTTAATGGTAAAGTGCCAGCAATTAATGACCCAAACCTATGGCCAACCGCCGGCAGACGCTCTGAATTTCATTATCTTTTTTAGTGAACTAATTATCGAAATGATATTTCACCCATTATTTCCTCTCTCAAAAAGGTCTAAGTTTATCGCCTGAAAAGAGATATTAAAAATTGTTGGAAATAATTGAAACAAAAATTTAATGGTTTTCTTTGTTTTAACCAAATTGAAGGAAATCCACTCATTTTCACCGAAGGCTCAATCGATTCAAATGAATTGAACTCAACTCTAATTAAGTTTTATTAAAAGTGTTGACTATTTTAATGGAAAAGTTTTTATTTGAGTTTTGGTCTGATTTTGAAATCGATTTGAGAATAAATGAGTCGAAATGTTATGCAAATCATTATCTATTAGTAGATAAGAGTTATTTGATCGTAAAAAGCGTTTGGGGGTCTGTCCAACGGGTGTTTGCTTTAAACATTTCCAAACCACTCAATCTGTAACGAAAGGAACCGGTATTTCATTTGAATAATCAATTAACTCAATCCATTGACAATACTTCGAATACCAATTGAGTAGATAAACAAAAAAATGGTCATAACTTTTATTTGACAATTAAAATAAAACTGCATCCTCTCAATCCCCTCCTCTTCAAATCAAAGTTTGTCTGTCTGTGCATTCTTGAGGCGCTCCTTTAAAATTGGTTTTTACTTTAGATTTTGTTTGCAATACAATTAAGTCAAAACACAAATTGAATTTCAAAAGAAATGGAAAAAAAAAATATTTAAAGAATTGGCAATAAATGTGACATTAGTTTTGTAATTGAATATAAATCAAAAACTATTTAATCGTTTTTAGTGTCTGTCGACCAAAACAAACACTTTTTTCGTCAAATAATTTTCATCTCAAGAATTATAATTAGCGTAAAAATTGGCGAAACATTAACTCAAGAAATAGCGATTCAAAACTCAATTTTCACATTAACAGAGTGCCCACAATTGAGCAAGGTAATTGCAATAACACTGTGGGAGCAAATATCTAGTTGTAGTGCAAAACAAATAAATAAACGGAATCTGATTTAAACTTTGAATTATGTATTGAATCGTTGATTTTCATGGCTATGGCTATAATTTTAGCCAATTCTCAACAATTGATGT
This sequence comes from Tectocepheus velatus, assembly GCA_034700625.1. Taxonomy (NCBI): domain Eukaryota; kingdom Metazoa; phylum Arthropoda; class Arachnida; order Sarcoptiformes; family Tectocepheidae; genus Tectocepheus; species Tectocepheus velatus. The sequence continues at coordinate 60,042 of JAQIXV010000191.1, forward strand.
CTCGGATCTGCAACGAAGGGGTGTCGACCCAAAAGTGTCAGTTCAAGGTATTAGAGCTATTCTTTATAGTTCTCACCCAAACAATGATGACCAGAGTGGAGACCATTTCCTACATTCTATATGAAAAAAACCAACTTTAGAAACTATCCTTGGTCAGGTTTGACGTACAATCTAATTTATTTTTAATTATTTGCTTTAAATAACTTTCAAATGTAAGATGTATGTTATCTAGATCTAATATATGTTTTTGTTTGATTTGTTTGAATTTCTTGACTATTGTAGAGCACAAGTGTTAGTGATTCTGCTAATGGCTAGTGTATGGCCCGGAATCAAATCGTGAAGCAATTATACCGCCATTTAATTAACAGAAAACCGATAAATTGTTTGATAAAATTTGGATAAAACGATACAATATTTTTGTTGGCCCCACATATTCGGTGCTGTATTTGGGCTCAAGAGGCAGAGGAGCGCACGACTCGACTGTCAAAATAGGAAAGCCTTCAATGTATTAAGTGTTATCACGGATTCATATGAGATATGGCTTTCTCTTCATATAATGCACTGAAAGCTAATATTCTTAACAATAAATTATAAGCCATTCTATTGCTTAAGAATTTTCTTCTTTTTCTTATGTTATGTGTGTTTAGGTTTTATACACAACAAAATATTTTGAGTATTCATTACTTGTTTATACTCATGATGTGCTCACAACCTGTGCTCACACTTTTCTCCACCCGACAGTTTAGTTATCCAATGAATACCATATTAAACGATTAATAGCAGTATTACAACAAATATATCCAAACACTAACAAAAGCAGACAAACACTACACGACCCGAACCTATGAATAATTATAGCGATAAGGAGTACTTAAAACAGTTTTTATTCAAAATTAATAATATTATAACAAATTTTTTCACTTATCAGCTCAAAAAATCTTTAATACAAGCGATCCCTGAGAGGCACAGCACAAAAAATTTCACAGATTTAAGAAACTTAGTTGAGATCAAAAAGTTTGCCAAAATTTTTCCGAAAAGGTTTTCTTGCTAGTTCATTTTATCAATTTGCTGGTAAAACATTTAATAAAATTTTATTTATTTGACATTTTATTGGAAACTTTCAAATCAATCCATAAAAATATATTTCATTTAAAAAAAAGAGAAAAAGTTATTAATGTTTTTGTTTCTCATGTTTTAAACGAATTCAAGTTTTGCCAAAAACGTGTCATTGAATCGCTTTTTACAATCAAATTAACGAAAATATTTTTATTGTCAGAATTTTCTTTAAGGAAAGCCATTTAATTGGCAATTAAAGGACCAAAACTTACTATTACTTAACGGAATGAATAGTCGATTCAAATCAGAGTTGGCATCAATTTTATCGCATTTAAAGTCATACAGAAAATGAATTAATTGTTTCTTTAATATAAATAAAAGTATAAATCGATTTATATATCAGTGTCTGAATCAAAATATTTGCACAAATTTTCAATTTATTAATTATCGTAAGACATCTCTAAATGTCTCCAAATTTTAACCTCAAATATAAGTTTAGTTTCAAATATCAAACAATATTTGAAACGCTCTCAAACTTAAGTGAATTAGAAGTATATCTCAATTCACTTAAGAATTAATAAAAAATCATTAAATGAAATCAAATTCAAAATAATCTCTTAAATGAATCATTGCTTTGAATTTTGACTCAAAAAAAATCTGAGAAACAAATTCTCTTAATTCAGTTTCAAATATGAAACTGAATTTCCCTTAAATTCATTGACAAATGTTTATCATTTCTGAAGTCATCCCAAGAAAATAAATTTGAAATTAAAAGAGGGGTAAAGAAATATCAACGAAATAAAACTAAATTAGATTTTGATTTATTGTAATTGCATTAAGACTTTTCTCATGAATATTATTGCCATTAATTGACACACATTTAAATGCATTACATTTTTGTTGTTGAATTAAAATCAAAATTAATTTTTTAATTATAGAAAAAATCAATTATTTTCTTAATTTTCTAAATTTGTATAATTAATCGGATTATTAGAAAAAAATATTTGAAATAATTGGGATCTTTTTGATTGCTTTGAACAATAGTTGGATAAAATTCAAGTTTTCAATTCATATTGTATGGAGGGGTGGGCTCTCAGATTAATCACTTTAATATCTCTCATTTTGAAGCAATAAAAACATAAATTTTTTTCATTTTAAGAGTAATTTTGATGAAAAATTGGTTTCTCTATTGTAAAGTGTTTTAATGAATGGGCCCTACAATCAGTTTAGAGATTAATTATAAGCCCAACAAAACTTATTTTTCTAATTCTCAGAACTATTAAACTTCTTCTTAAACTTAATTAAAAATTTTAATTTCAATCAATTAATTATTATAACACGACTTTTGGTGCATAAAAATCATGAGAAAACTTGAATAATATAATCCCAAAAAATTTGCTTTTTATCAATTATTTCAAGACTTTAAAAATATTTTTGTATATCCATTGAATTCACCGCAACTTTGGTATAAAAAGTGATACAAATTATACCTAATTTTGAGTTCAAATGATCATTAGTTTCAAAGACTGAGTTATAAATTCATTGAAATTATTGATAAATGAAATCATTTTGTTTTGGAAATAAGAAAATCATAAAATACTTATAAATTAATGACAAGACTTTGACACCAATTAAATAACTGAGAATTTGATCAAAATTTGATCGAAAAATAAAAATTTGTTGAATGAGTTGAGGCGTCGCTGTTTGAGAAGCAAATTATGATATTATATGAGTCTATATATATATATGAGTATATATATGAGTATATATATGAGTCACGTCCACAAGAATTCAATTATTTTTTGAAAGAAATACGAGAATCGCTTTTATAGTCGATCTTAAAGAAGTTAATTCAGTCTCAAAGACAGCAATACTTCCAAAATGATGGGCTCCGGGCTATCAATAAGAGAGTCTGGAGTCGAAAATGAGATATATGTTCATATCCTGAATCCAAATGTAATAATGAATTATTATTAGCAAAAAGTAAAGCAAAAGACTATTTGATTGGAACGCAGCGGGAAATGCGAGTCTCGCCGGGAGTCCAATAATGTTTAAAAATCCAATCGCTATGGATATACACCACAAGACTGGGCACAGCTATACCTCTTTGTGAACCACTCGCAAATCAGACTCTTTTTAGTCATTGGTTTTTCACCAGACCTCAGATTTAAAGTCCAAAACGAGTGCAGGACTTTACGGTCAATACAATCAATCTTTTGACATACCGGTGCTCTGAGTGACCGAATAATTCGACTAATTAAGTAATTTATCAAAACAGGGAACGTTGGGAGTGACACATAATACCAGAGCACAACAGAGTGGGACCAATAAGTCAGATAATAGTTTACAATACAATAATCAATTGGTTTATTGTTAACGTGTTTTTTGAGACCAGAGGGCAACCAATCAGTCGATTGAAAAGACATCCTTTTGACCGAATGTTTGGCTTAACATTTATTATCGATTAACTCATAAATTATGGCAAAACAGAACAAATCTAATCATTTATTTATTGCTTAATCAGATCCGAACAATGAGAACAATAAAAGTCTCTTCATTTGATGGATGAGTTCGTTTAGCACTGGATTCAACTCAACATTTGATGTCATCGGATTGTCAGCAATTCTTCATCGACTCAACAATTGATTCAAAGAATTTTTATCAAGAAAAAAACATTTCTCTCAATGGGTTCTGACATTTGAAAGAATGTTTTGAAAACAATAAAAAAAACTTTTTTTGAAATTAATTGAATTACAATCAAATCTTTTCTGAAGTCATTGTTTTTTCGGATAACAACTGAATGAATGGCAAATGTTATTGAAGTGAAAACAAGTGCTTTCGAGCGGTCAGTAGTTAAACAACTGTAAAGAATATGAGAAATGAGAGCTTAAATTCATTTGCATTTCATTAGTTCACTATTTACTGGTCCTCTCTTTGCATAAACAGAATTCAATTTAAATAAATTTTCACTAAATTTCACAATAGATATGAGTTTACAATTCAAATAAGCATTTAAAAAGTTATATAATATTTCCTTTTAATTTGCGATTTAAATCAATTCAGACATCCTTTCGGATAAAAATTCCCACAATATTTCAAAAAATAATCATCAGTTTTGTGGCGTTCCCTTAAAATGTATTGTTTTGTGAAAGTTTTTTCCTGTTTATAACCATTAGATATCTGTTTCAACAGTAAATATAATACAAAACTTTAGAAACATTCAAACATTTGGTTACTAATCGTCGATATTATAATAAAAAGTAATTCATTACAAGAGAGAGAACAGGACTACAGCCAACAAACACCACATCAGAAACAATCCATTTTCACCTTCATTTGCATTGATATTCTTGTCAGGCAATGGACCTCAACTGTCGACCACCGGATGTATTCTATCATTCATTTGTTAGCGAAACTGAAAATCCAATAAAAACATGACTTAAATTTGATTACATATGAAAACGAGTTTATGCCGTTTTACCTGTTGTTCAAATAAATCTAATTTAAAACTAAAGCCAAAACAAAATCTAATTTATAAATTCTCTCTCAAATAAACTTAAAAACAGATCAGACTTTAATTGAATCGAAAAGATGTTGAAATAATTAAATGATAATTATTTCGCTATTTTTATCATTGTTTCAATTATTGGGGAGAGAGAGAGAGAGAGAGAGAGAGAGAGAGAGAGAGAGAGAGAGAGAGTTGAAATTTAATGAATATAATTGAAAAATGAAGTGAATTAATGTGTTTTGCACTTCAGTGGAGACGACTGAAGAAAGAGAGGAAAAGAGAGAAATTAATTTCACGCAAACTTCAGACCAGTTTTAGTGATGAATTGAGTCTATAGTTGAGTCCATTCACATATTTTTTTTCAAAGAATATATAGATCTGTCCCTTAAGTTAATTACACTCTGAAAAAACATGAATGAAAATCAACAGACAAATGGACACATAAATTGATAGTCTTTTCAATTCGAGTGAGTCATCCAAAAGGTAGTAATTTTGGTGACACCACAGAAGAAGTGCAGATCAAACAGACCCTAAATGTATACTCAGGTAGCAAAATGTGCTGAGCCCTCACAAAAACCATTGAATGGTATATACTTTTCTCAACTTAACTCTCATTGAGTGCTGCAAATGATATTTCATATGAAGAGCAAAAGCATTAAATCTTAATATAAGAGATCTCTAAAAAAGACAGTCCAGAGCACAGCCATCGTTGGGGGTCTCATTGGGTCGCAAATTCAGTTTTGGAAGGCTTTACTTCTCTCTCTTTACTCTATTCTTTTACTCCAAAGTTAGTCTGAATTTTGTTAAGTGTTGTGTTGAGGGACAGGATATAAGTAATACCAGTTGTCACTCAGAATCGACTGGTCGTACATATAATTTATGGTAAAAACTTTATTTAGCGAAAGGAAGTTAACAAAAAAAAGTTATTCAAATTCAAAACAAACCATAAATATATAGTTTATAATATTGAAAAAATTCGGTCCAAATAAAAGACATTCAAATATTTATAAAAATATATTCATTGCTATGGATATGAAAATCAAGTTATAATTTAGGCATCAAATCGTCAAAAAGTATTTCATAGTTTACTTCGTATTCATGTTTTCAATGTTAGTATCAAATAAATTAAGGGTTTTATCATTTGGAGAGAGAGAGAGAGAGAGAGAGAGAGAGAGAGAGAGAGAGAGAGAGAGAGAGAGAGAGAGGGAGAGAGAGAGAGAGGGAGAGAGAGAGAGAGCACAGGAAAGAACTTATTCAAGGGTTGGCCATTGTTTTTGCCCAAACAGACAATAAAAATAAAAGAAAAGGTTATCAAAAATCATTTCAATGATTAATTACGAGCAGAGAGTTATCACTTCATACGAAAAGTGTTCCTCAAAATGCTTTTCAGAGAAGTTTTTACATAAACTTCTCGAAGAAATCTGTGCACTAAAGGGGATCGTTATATGAGTAGATGTCACACCCATCTCATTAATGTTAAGTGAAGTTCAGATCTAATTAAAGTCTTGTATACGATAAACAAAGAGCTCCACCTTTTCACTGAGGAATCATTCAAGAAATTACCTTGATATTGCCTTTGAATTACTCTCTAATAATAATTGTTTGAGAAAAGCCTCAAATATTTATTTTCAAATTATAATAAAGAGTAAGTCATTCAAAAAACTTATGAAAAAACAGACAAAAAATATGTTTGAACTGAAAACAGGTTAAAACCGAAATCGAGTTTAATATTTGACATTAAACATTAAAATATAAAATTAAGGAAAAAAATGAAAAGTGGAGAAGAAATTAGTCATAATTGCATTTAGTCCTATTGGGTGGTCTCCTATTTTAAAACAGACAAGAAATCATCAGTTTTTTATTTGTTCCTGCTGTGATTTGGCCCATCATATAGCCGGCGCTCGATTACAACTCGCGCCCGAATCCCGTTGTGTTGACAGAGAATTTGCTTCAAATTAATACCAAGTTTAGTATAGACTGGAGAAAGAAAAAATCATTTCCAACCAAAAAATTATTCTCAAAATAAATTCAATTCGTTGTTTCAGTTGTTTTCCAAAAGCATTACTAATTGTCTGAATTGGAAAATATTTTTAAGAAATATTCAGTTCATTGATCCAAAAGATCAGATCAGATCTCAATCAGATTAAAGTCGTAATGAATTTCAAATGAATTAAATTATAAGAAAAATAAATGAGTTATAAACAGCGGAACTGTTTTTAATTAATCGAAATTGAGTTTAAGTTATTAAAAATCACTGAAATCTATAAGAAATTTATCATATTTTCAAACCTAAACATCTTATTTAGCGATAAATTTTTCAAACTTCAAAATTATTGAAAACTTTTCGGTTCAACAAATAATTGACAGCAAATAATAAATAATAAAAATTTCAAATAAAGTTTTTTTTCTCTAACTTTTGGTTAAACTTAATTATCTTTTCTGTCGAGCGCTTAGTCTTAATATGATTTTCTGAGTAAATCATCTTTGAATGGAGTGAAGGCAAGGCAACGATAAATGAGAAAAAGTTGTGAAACATTTTTATTTTCAAATTCAAGCGATTAATGAGAAAAAGAGTTTTTTTTATATCTGATATTCATTGATAAATAAATAACCGAAAAAATAAGAAAAAACTCATAGAAAAGCATTAATAAAAGGCATAGTTTTTAATTTGACTTTAATAACTCACATCATTATAATTAATGCATTTCGTTATATAATACGTTTGTAGGTATAAAAACGTATCCAATTTATATAAAAGTTAATCAATTTTTTTAATGACTAATCATTAATCAAATAATTGTTTATTACATTAATTCTAGTTTTTTGTGCCTTTTGTGAGAAACCATTTTGTGATAAACCATTTTGTGATAAACTGCTTTCAATCAGCGATTTTTATTTATTATTCACAATTCAAAATCATTTTTCTCTTTTGGCTCTCAGACTGTGAGCACCGAAATTAAGGCCAATCATAATTAGATTGAATGAGGAGGTGCTCACCAGTGAGCTCTTGACTCTTCAGTTTGTAAGCAATTATTTTCGCTGAGAGGGTACACCGGAGTAAGGATTGCAAGTATCGGTTTTGTGAATGTTGTGCACTCTTTATGGCTAATTCCTATTGACGCCCAACTCTTCCCCAGCTCTCAGCCCAACTCAAATTGTATGACATTTGAACTCAAATACTATGATCTCAACATCAATCAAATGGTTTTAAGAATAATTTCATTAACCAAAATAACTTTACTACCAAATTATTAAATTGATGAGACAACTATTTCACTCCTCCCCTCCCTCTATGAGCCATAAGTTTGTGCGATAGACTGTCAGACAACAGAATCCAAACCAATCGGTTTTGAACCCCACGAACACTACCAGAAATATTTTCAACTTAGCCTCAAATCTGTTCATATTTTCTTCAAATCAAAAAAAATTATTTTTTATTTATTTACTTAACTTTTATTTCTATTTCTTTTGAAAACTACTTAAATAATAAGTTTTATAATAATTAAAGTGAAGGAAGTTTTATATCAAAAGAGTTTCATTTTTCTAATGAGAAAACGAGTGATACCTTTGATTATACCGTAATTTAATCGACTTTCGTATAGTTTTTATCCGAAAAGTTATTTCCTTTGACTCGACGTGAGTTTCGCATTGAATGTCAAAATATCAAAATTTTATTGCATTAAACTCCGAGTGAAGGCAAACCTTTCGACCCCTTCAAAAATCCCGAATCAAATCTGAATTGAAATAAAATTTTTAGTTAATATGAGTTTTTTTGCTGAGATTTTGTTGGAATTTTAATAACTCGACTCATATTATGTGAAACTAAAAACAAAATAATTTCAACTAATGTTAGGGAATGAATGTGTAAGTGCTATGATTGTAACCAACGGAGATTGCAATTATGTTTTGCAAAAAAAATTTGTTTAATAACTCAAACACTTTATATGAAAGAATTTGTTTGATGAGAGGACAGGTATAGAATACATTTCCTAATCGATTAATCTCAATGAAGTGGGCAATAGCTCTGACTTTATGGTTGTGTAATAAGTTATCTCATTATTGGCTGCGATAATGAGACAAAATTAGATTACATGCCATCTCTATAACTCTTTTCAACTATTTTTATATTCCGTTCCTATAATTTTGTTTAATTTCATAACTCATTACTCATTCTGTGCCCAAACTATTTGACAAAAATGTAATTTTAATCTCTAATTCATTCAATAGTTTTCTAAATATTTCTTTATTATCGACTAACAAATTGTGACATTCAACACACATGCTGATTAAACAAGATCAATTTTGTTTATCAGATCATACTCTCGCACAACTTTTGAAAACTTGAGCTAGCTAACTCTCTTATCTTATGATGAAAGTCGAGATGATTTTATTTGAAAAGAGTTACCAGAAGTGGAGTTCAGTCGATAATTAGATTTTTATGATTAGTTTCGTATTAATTGTGTTTTGTTTTATGCTTTTATATAACATATTATGAAACGCTTTTATCCAAAGCTATTACTTTATAATCGATCGTTCATTAAGTAGAACTGGAAGAGGGGCTCGTATTTGATATACCTGTGCCGACAATCCTCTTAATGAAATAAAGGCTACGAATTACGTGCGATGGCAACGCAATACTGATTATTGGGCCACTTCTATACCGCACCCAAATTGAACTCATAATTAAACTTACAGTTCGTCTCTTCATTCGTGTTATGGCCATAGACTCTGAGCTACTGTTGCCTACACTAACATAACGTCTGAAAACTTCTTTTGTTACAAAACTTCACTAAAGAGAGAGAAGAATCCAAAATATGATTGTTTTGAATGGATTTACAAATTATAAGTTGAGAACAGAATAAATAGTTTTATAATTCGATGAAATTTTTTTTATTCCTATTATTAGTGAATAACCAAAAGAGTATCAAAAGAGAAGAACATTTCAAATATCATTTTATGTGAGTCCCACCCAAACCAACCGTTAAGAGCTCCTCCACTCCAAAGTGATGAATGAGAAAATCCAAAACTAATTGAACTGAAATTAAATAAAACGACTAATTATCGAATTGACAGCAATTTTCTAATTTTACTAAAAGTCAAAACTTGTTTATGAACTGTTCTATGAACTTGAACTCAAATAATTCTAGACTAAGAGCATGGTCTTTTTAAGAGTTCATATCGTATTCATAACAAGAAGTGTAGGCCAGCGCTCCTGGAGTTTGCATCTAATGAATGAATAATAAATGTTTTCTTGGATTTCAAAACCCATAATAACAGATAATAAGCACTTTCTGAGAAAAAATTGACCGAAAACTACCTCAAAGTGAATATTGTCTTCATTGGAGACAATCCAAAGCTCATCCCCTAAACTAATGACAATAAGTTGTTATCCAAGGCATACATGTGTGGCCTCTTATATCACTCGCCAATTGAGTGCAAACACTGTTTTTGTCCGAACCATTCAACTGATAATTTTGAGTCAATTGAGTGAAGGCAGACAATAGTTATTCAAATACGAAATAATGACAATAATTTTCTCTCAAAAGTATATCAAATGAAAGTCTTCGCAGAGAAAAGATTCAGTTCTTAAGAAAATAATAGTTTGTAAATAGATTTTTGCTGTTTTTCACTAATGATATACTTTTCAATACTACTCCTACTCAACAGAAATGGTATACAAATATCATATTTTATGTTAAATATCAATCAGATGTGGGGAGAGAGAGAGAGAGAGAGAGAGAGAGAGAGAGAGAGAGAGAGAGAGAGAGAGGGAGGGAGGAGAGAGAGAGAGAGAGAGAGAGGACAGGGAGAGAGAAGACAGGGAGAGAGAAATGTTTAATAATTTTGAGATCTAATTGAGCCTGAAACATTATTAAAACTATAAGTGTATTTGATAATTTGTCTAAAATTATTAAATAATCAAGAAATCTTTATTCAATAGCTTAATAATAACGAGAAATTTTTTAATATATACTAGAATTTTTAATATTGATAAAATTGTCAAAATTATATAAATACACACAATTACAGTGAGTATGGGTTAAGATCACTCGAAAGGGACTGGACACTTTTTAGGATAATAGCCCTTTTGGATAATAAGATTCAATGCTTTTTCAAT
>JAQIXV010000192.1:0-70699 GCA_034700625.1 Tectocepheus velatus
CCTTTTGGCTAACCCTCAATATATTTTATAGATACCCTGCCCCCTCAGGCATAGTCCAATATTGATAGAAAGGATACCCTCCCTGTCCCCTTGAATTTGTATGGAGCCGAACATTTCTTTATTATCAATCACTTAGGTGGGGGGGGGGTCATTTTTGGGGGGGAGGGGTAGGATATTACCATTTCTATGTATTTCATTTTTACAAATGAAATTAAAAAATAGAATCAAAACCAAAGAATTTTTCAAAAGAAGAAATTTAATGAAAGGGAAAAGTTTTGGTTTTGGATGTTTACAATCACTTTGAGCCTGTTCTAGAAGAGGGATAGGGACAGGTAATACACTCTGTATTATTTTTATATGGTTTATATTAATAGTTTAGTTCTCTGATTGGATATAAGTAAAGTTTGACATCACGTAAATCAACTTAAATGTCTTCAGGCTATTAATGAATAGTATTTTAAAATAAGATTTTAGGTGACCTTCATTATACAGAATTCAAAACTAGTTAATTTCGGTTCTCAATAATTATTAGTCTTTTGGTTCAATTCAGTGATTTCTCTGGATTTGCGAGCATTAAGTCTAAAGCCTAGACTCAATTCAGTGTTGTTTTAGTGAAAATTCAGAGATTTATTTGATTTGTTTCTATGTTTTTCTGTTTGAAAAATTATTTTAACGACCATTTGATTGATTTTGATAACTGTTGTTATGTTTTATTTCATAATTAGTTTTAATCCCTTATCGACTGGAAAATGAATTTTAATATTTTCTTCATTTCATACAAGAAATCGATCGCAATATTATTATTTAGTTTAATCCAAATCAACGTTTATGTCAATTGTGGGCCTATTAGTAGTAGTCGATTGAATTATCCCAGTTCACAACCAAGATCAAGCAAAAATTTGGCCTCTTCTCAGTCTTTTAATTCCAGGCGAAGAGATATATACATGTCTTCGAGTGGTTCCCAATCAATAATTGATTCTTCAAATCGCAATAACAGAGTAAGTCTTTAAACAATTTCCATATTCTGTTCACTTTTTAAATTAAAATTCATTCAAAGGAACAGAAAATCACTTTCAGTGAGTCTACTGCCTCTCAGAGGGGAAAAGTTTTGTTGCCTGACTTGGATCCTAAAGGAAGGCCTACCTGTTTGTCCAAACCAGAGGACACTTTCTGTGAATCCGTTACCAATTATCCAAAGTTAGTGAAAATAATTCTAATTTTCTTAATTAAATGTTAAGCTATAAAAAGCAAATGACGCGTGAAAACAGTTGCCAGGGTCGTTTGAATTATTCAAACAAACACTTCACACATGAATTTTTCCATTCATTCAAATGTTTTAAAAACAAAATTCAGGTTTCAATTAAAAACAATTTGGAGAGTCATCTCATTTTGTATGTAACGATTGAATCATTAAATTTATTTTGAACATGGTTAGTCACTCATATAAAATCATTTGAAATTCAAATCATGTTTTTGGAAATTAACTCCTGTTTTCATTTATCCCTTCAAACGATTTTTATGTTTATCCTCTTATTTTGAAAACAAATATTTTTTAACGAAAAAAATTGAAAAAACATTTAAAAAAGAAAAACTAATTTGACTTTCAGTATAACAATAAAACAAGAGATAGAATACTCTCCGATGGAATTCCTTGAAATCTTCGGCACTAAAGATATTGACGGAAGAAAATCTTATATCGACGACGACTTGACTGAAGAGAGGGTCTGCCGGCGAATACCAAAAGTGATTTACCCCCAAATGGCTAAAAATCAGGCCAACCAATGGGTTTATGTCGTCAATGAAGTTGAATACACTCAGACAGTGGTCGCAGAAGTTTGTGAGTAAGTGATCACACCTTTCATATCATACAAAACAAATTAATATTTGAGGTATTAGTCAATTAGTTGGTCAACTTAATAATTGTAACATTTATTCAAATGAATTATTAATGTCTAAATTGAGCAAGATGATCGCTAACATGTTACTATTTATTAATCACTATTTAATTGATTAATATTTTAATGAAAAAAATTAGAAAAGAGGGCAAACCGTGCGCTTATTTGGATAGAAACCTACCGCCAGGAATGTATTCCCGGTGTCGACAGAAGTATTCTTACAAACGTCTGCTGGCATTACATCCGTCCGAAAAGAGGACTTATTCGGATCGGTTTAAATTCCCGTCTTGTTGTGCCTGTTATGTCAAATCTAATGACATTCTCAGCAGGAGTTTGAAGACAAGTCACAAAAGAAGTTAAACTGTCCTTCGATTTGATTCTCTATTTTCTTAATTTATTTTTATAGGATTTAATTGTCTTAAAATGTGTTTTTCCATAACTTTTATAATAACAATAAAAAAATCAAATTTTTAATGATTTTTATTTTATTTTTATCGCTAAATAGCTATTATTTTGTCGATTAAAAACCTAATTGAATACAATGTAAGCTTATTAGAGACTTAAACAAAAGTCAGATAATCCTCAAAATTTATATTGGTGAAAAATAACATTCACATTTTGTAAAGTAAGTCTACTGATTGATACATCAAATAAAGACATTAAACATTCATCTATTAGAATGTGTTTCACATAAATGTTTATCAAAATATAGTTTTGAATGCATTAGAGATTAAGAAGTGCTTCAAACCCATCGTCTCTCTGACGACTCTTATCTATATATCAAAGTCTATTGAAAATTATCGAACATTTCTAACGAAAAATAATTAATTTCAAAACATTTCCCAATAAATGTTGTTTTGAATGTTTTTTTATTAAAGACTTTTGTCTTTGAAAATGATATTAACGCCTAATTTCAACAGTAATTCCAATGATAACACCTGTTTATTTTGGAATAATGACCAGGTAATATTTTGAAAATAAAATTTGTTCGATAATTTGTAGATAAAAATGAATTTGAGCCAAATTTAACATAATTTTGGTCAGCTATCATATATAGGACAGGATGTCCGTCAAATACCGTCCATATTAATCAAGATTTACGGACCAAATGCAAAAAAACTTGATTTAAGTTATAATATAATCGACACTTTGGTTGGTTTGGAGAACTTCATTCAACTTCAAGAACTCATTCTCGACAATAATCTTCTGAACGATTCCGTAGAGTTTTGTTTCAATCCATTACTTCAAGCGCTCTCTTTGAACAAAAATCGGGTAAACGGGCCATAAGTTTATTATAATTTATTATCTTTATTAATGTTTATGATGTTTGATATAACAATAAAATATGATCAAGTTTCAATTCACGGAAAACTTTATTCGTATAATAATTTAATACTTCATTTATTTCTGTAAATATTCTGAAATATAATCATTTGTTTCAATCATTAAATTTAATAAGTTTTCCAAAACATTGAGTCATAAATTGAACCTTGCTTCATTTAATTTATTAATTTCATTAAATAAAATTATTTTTTTAATCATTTTTTTTTATAGTTCACTGATTTAGAGAAATTATTGGATGAATTATCGAGAAAATGTCCAAACTTAAAATTCTTAAGCCTATTGGGTAACAGCGCCTGTCCCGACCAGTTATCAAATACAGAGAAAGATGAAGAGGACTACAAGAGGTACCGACGATATGTCATCTATCGATTACCGCACTTGAAATTTCTTGACTCAACTAAAGTCAAAAGTGAAGAACGAAGGGATGCCTTCGAAAGGGGAAAGTACTTCAAAATAGTTCGACCTAATTCTGAAATGGTACAAATAGCTAGATCATTTATTTTATTCATATTAATCACTAAAACTTTAATTCAGTTCGAAGACAATATTGAGAGACGAGTTATGCGACAAATATTTACTCCTCTGCCCAATGAGGACATGTCGAGAGCAACCCATTCGGGTATTTGAGATAATGATTGAATTAATGGTGAATTTGATTTTTACGGTTCCTTATGTCAGGTGCTTACGGAAGACTCAAACATCGATATACAGGAAAACATTCGGAGGGAAACCGATTTATTCGTAACCATGAGTTGTGATCACTATTTTTAAATCATTTTTTCAGATAATTATTTAATTCATTTTATTTTCTATTTTAAGGTCAATATTGAAAATAATGATTGAATTCATAAAATCAATATTTTTTTGTTCGAATTTTTTTGAACTTTGATTAGAGATATGTTTTTATATATAAATTAAACGAAAGAACTGAAAGAGTCTTTCCTTAATGTGATTACAAAATCGATATAACATATAACCGATGTATTGACAAAAGCCAATAATCTCTCGGTTTTGTCCGTATTTGAGACTTGGACTTATCTGATCAGGGATCAGTTGAGAGCACTGGTATGTAGACCATACTATGGACCAAATGGTATAATTCTATATGTATTTAAGTTTTCAAACGAAAGTTTTTTTTTATATAACTGTGTTTTACAAACAATAAGCATGGCACATTCATTCCAATCGAATTTTTTATTAAAAAATAATTGGTTCAAAAATAATTAGTTTTATGCAGTATTTATCATATCAAGTGATTGACAGTCGGTCCTAAACAAAGAGTTTATCATTATTTGTATTTCAAAATCATTGAAATATAAAACGCATTCATCTATTGATTGAATAAATATAAATACATATAACTAATGGAAAAATACTGATCCGTTCCTTTAAATCGAAATTACTTATCATTTAATTGTTTTGTCGAAAGACCAGATTCGAGATATAAGGCAAAAGTGACGTTATATTTATTTTTATATCAATACTATTATCTTAAATTAACTTTCAGTGAAAAAGTTTTTGGCTATAAATTTATAGATAAACAAACCGTTTATTATTGAAATATTTCGAAGAAAAATATTTGATTAGTTTTTTTTATGCCCACTCATCAGTTGACCAAGCTCCTCTTCAATTAATAGCGATCAACAAGATATAACCAGATATTGATTAGAAGTAATCAAATATATATTTGACTAATTGACGTCAAAATTGTTTTCGAGTAGAAATTGTGATCATTAAGAGATCATTATTTGATATTTTCTCCAATTATTTTTGATTTACGAATATTTCAATTGAATCACAATTTGTCTGATTTGGAGCTCTTGTCATACGATCTGAAAAGACTTTCTCATTAAAAGATGAATACAAACGATACAAACAATATATCATTTATTGTAATACATGTAATGATTTAGATTTCATTTTGGTTTAAAACTATATTTTTATACTCTTACTCCAATTCAATCTAGATTTATCTTGCATAATATCAGGATCTTGCTTATATAATATTGAACTGTAAAAACATTAATTATTCGTTAATTATTGAGTAAATGCCCTTCAAGTCAATAATAAAGTATGCATTTGTAAAACTGAACTTGGACATTTGTTTACTGATTGATGCATTGAATGTAAAGTTTCGTTTTTCTCAAGTCTTCAATATATTTGTATAAGAAAGTAATGTTATGTCAATTAATGAGACTTTTTAGTACAAAACGTTATTATTATTAGAATTGAATGAAGAAATACTTGAGATAAGAGGCCATCGGATATCAAAAAACATTTGAGTAAACCTTTGGTCGAATAGAAATTTATTTATTGAAGACTTTTATTGAGAGGTTTTGTTTAGTCGAATGTTTTATTTGACATCAAATGACGTTTATTGCTATTATTGAACGAAATGCAACCAAACATTGAAATGGTTTGCCTCACGTCAGCTCATCATTGACTCGAATTAACACTAAAGAGAAATCGGACACAAAATTTCAAATTGAATGCTAACAAAGGAAATGAATTGGGAATGGATTGGGAAGCTATAAATCTAAGCCTCGATTTTTAGTTCAACAAAATAATATATACGTCAGTATTAGGTCAAAATATTTTCCATGGAAACTACGTCTATATAACCAAGAATATATTGAAAACTACTAAATATTGAATCTACTGAATAACACTCTATTCTATATTCTATATATTCTATATATTCCTTGAATTTCAATAGGATTTATAAATTTTAAAGAAGAGATTGAAAAAACATGAAATAAGGTATAAATTGTGAGCAAACTCTCAAAAATCGACTTAAAGTCCCTGAAAATAATGTTAGGAAAGACCAAAAAGAGAATCACATCGTTTCAGACCATATCTCTCATTATTGTCGCAACAGATTAGTTGTCATTCATTGCAATCACTCCATTGATTATGACTTAAACTTTTAAAAAGTCCATTCATTTGATTTGATTTGATTTGATTTGATTTGATTTGATTTTAGCTATTTATTAAATAAACAATTTTGAAAACATGTGTTTAAAAAAAATATTAAACTCAAACATTAATTTAATTTATGATTTTGTTTTGAATTTTCAATTTTAAAATCAAAATCATTTTTTCAAAAGTAATTGTGAAGTGCATTGAACTCCAATTTTAACTAAATTTTGTCATAAAATACTAATAAAATATAATTTTGATTTGAATTCAATTAATGTTATTCAAATTTATATCAATTTTTATTTTTGTTTGCGATAAGAATTGATTAAAAGCTGAACTAATAATCAATAAAATTCTGATCAAAAGAGTTTTTGAAGCAAAACTTGATTTTATTATTAAGTGATATCACGTCATAACCAATATTGATGTCAAGTATTGACTGACCTTTGATTTAGACAGAGTTCCAGAGGAAGTGTCTGACATTTTCAATGATTAATCGAGACTTTCATTGAATTCAAATATTTGTTTTCAATTATTATTTAATACTATTTTTGACAAAGAATTCATTGAATGCAATACCAATTGAAATACGTTTTCCTTGAGACGAAGAGATGGTGTCCTCAAGAAATCAATGAATTTGTTGTAATAATGGTATGAATTACATAAGAATTTTAATATATTAACAAAAGCCATAAGTTGTTGGGAATGCCATCAAATTTAGTTTGAATTAATAGCGAATGCCATTCGTCTGTAGAATAGATGACATCCAATAAAATTATAGTAAAAGAAGGACTAAATTGAGATTTACTTAATTATTGGCTAATATTTGAGTTTATTTGCGTTTATTTGCGTTTGAAGTACTCGTTATTTGAAAATTATTTTATGGATTGACGTCATAATAATATACCGAAAGGTATGACAGGACTGGTAACTACGGACTGATGCCAGAGTCAGAGCAATAGATACAGAGTTAGACTTTCATCTGTTTGGATGTGGTTTATAAGCAGTTGTGTTCGTGTCATCAGTTTGTTAACCATTGCTATCAGATCGCAAGACTCAGTTCACTGATAGCACAGAATAACTACCAGTTGTGCTCTCACTTACATGACTTACATTTCGCGTTTGATTCCAGTGATCGACACATGCAGTCGAGTGTCAGAAGAGGAGACTAAAGAAGAGGTCTTTCCTCAAAAGAGTTCAGACGAGACATCAAATATGAAACGTAAGTAATGATTAAGTTTTGTAATTAAAAAGTCCTAAAAGTCATTCAGATTTGGTTCAGAATAAATGTTTTGTCGGTTTAATTACAATCAGATGGCAGTAAATGCCTTTCCCTTTGCCAGCAATAGTTACAGACATACATTGAAATGATGGCAGTGTTGGGCTCTTATGCCTTATTTTGCGTTAATTTGCCAATACTTGCAGCTCTATGTGTGGTACCAGTGCTCGCCTTCTCCTCTGTCTGTTTATTGAGCACCACTGACGAGCATTGCTATCATCTCCAGCACAGCATAGTTTGTCGCTCAGGAGAATGCCTTCAATCGCTATAATAACTTAAACATAATACTAGAGTCGCGTTGAATGCATATAAATAAAAGTTTATATTCCGTATATCGAGTGCACAACTCTGGTATTGGCACTGGTATTGGCACTGACAGTGGCTCTGGTAGTGGGCTCTTGTATTCTGGAAAATGTTCAAAAGTTAATGCATTTCGAGTATTGCAGTCAATCGAGTCGTCGATCAGTTGAAGCCATTCAGAGCCGTTCAGACCCTTTCAAAGCCATTGAAAACGATATACAATCTATTGAATGGATTTTGCGTTTTATAAGTTTTTTAAAGTGAAATCTGTTTGAAAAGTGTGTCTCACGTAATGTAAGTGCAATACAGACTCAATACAACTTAATAGAGACAAACATAACTGAATCACAACTCAACACAACTCGTGTTCAAAGTCCTCAACCGCTAAATCCATAGCAAAAGTGATATAATGTATGTAAAAACCAATACAACAATTATGTGTGATATTGAATGCCTCTCCTCTACTCTAAACCATGTGAACGATCTAACTATTAAACCGAAGGACAAACTCTAGTCTTTCCTAAAATCTCACGGAATTGACTCCAGTCTTAGTCATTGATAATTCATTTTATCGTTTTATTCGTTAAATATATTTCAATCAAATTATGTTTTAGTAAATGATTTATATTTTATATTAACTTTGAATTCATTGAATATCAACTAAAATACGGAATTCATGTGAATCACTGGTTATCTAAATCCATTTCTCAACTGCTATTTCATTGAAAGGTGTGTTTCCAAAAAATTTTCAATTCCTTGTTGAAGAAAAATATTTGATTTTTCACAAATTATTTGTTAGATATAATTTTTATTCACTTATTTTCCCTAAACTTTTGATATTTATCTCAATATTTATTTCGAAAATACTATCACTTAAGATATGAATTATTATAAACTTTGGTAATATTGTCACGTATTTAAATAACATTCAAAGATCAAGAGCTGAATATTTTTTTATTTACCAATTTTAAGAATAAATAAATAGAAAAATATTTTCATTGGAAATGTATTTTCATTATTTTCCACTCATTCTATCAATTTTTTCAATGAAATCACAATTTATTGTCAGTTCAATAGATATTCCTCTAAATAATGTTTGAGAAGAGCTTTAGTTTGCGATTAACTTGAAATTAATGCAATTCATGAATAAAAAAATGTTTTCACAATAGGATAGGAGTGACGTCTATTTCTTTGGTAGAGCAGAGGGTGAGGTTCCTATTAAGGGGATGCCTAACCTTGGAATGCATTTACATTTATTTATAACTTGCGTTACATGTATTCCAAGGATTTTCCTAATAATCATTTTGACATCACTTGATATCTACTCAATGTTTGATAAGTTATTAATTTTATTTGCGCACATATTCTCTAAATTCAATGAAAAAAAGTTATAAACCAAAATATTTTCGACAATTTGGTAACTGATCAAAGACCAAGACCAAAGTATCAATGTTTAGTTTTAACTTCAAATGATTTCTTGTGTTCGTTGTGTTTAAAGAATTATATATAAATATGTGATTTATTTCATTAGATTTCTTTAATTTTAATAATTTTAAACAAAACAGGTTTTCCTTTAGACAGTGAGACAGACGTTTTTGATAATTGAAAACAAAATCTTCATTATTATTATTATTATTATTATTATTATCTTAATTTAATTTTTCTCTTGGAAATCCTTTTCTGAGAACTCGTTTATGACTTTCACATGTCTTTCAAGCATTCGATTCAATGGGATTTCATTTTTATCGGAAATATTTTCATTGAAATAATAATGAAATTGTATTTTCGTTTTGAATGTTCCGTGACTTTAAGTAATATGTATTTATCTTTTTCTTATTTTCGATTCGGTACTATCAACTTTTAGTTTAAAGACAATGATTTGGTAAAAAACAAGTTTAGAATCGATAAGACCAATGGTTTTAATGGTTTTTGTTGCAAGAAAAAATCTTGCTCATTTTAAAAGTATTTTAGACTTATTTAAGTTGTCTTATCATAAGTTTTTATTATTAATTTAATTTAATTCTATATTTAGTTAGTTTCTAGATACAAATTATAGGTTCTTATGATATGACCTATGACCTATTATGACAGCTGGCTTTTTGGACCAAAAGGTTGTTAAATTGAAACTTGCATGTTTTTATTAGACAGCTTTGATTTTTATTTTTCAAATAATCATAAATAAAAATAAGAGATTTTACAAATAATTTGAATCAAATTTTTTTAAATAAAACAAATTTTCAAATTGTTTTCACCCGATTTAAACTGAAACAAATTTGATTAAACTTGAAAGTATCATTTATAGCCAAGATTTATAAGCCGAATTTATTGCATGATCAGATTCAATGCTCAATTCTACAATATTTTTCGAATGATCAAGAATTGGCAAATCGATTGGTTCTATAGTCACCATATTCTGAGCTCTGACTAAAGAAAGTCTTGATATCAAATATGAGACAATAATTTAACAAATTGTTTCCATCAATGCTTTCATTGGTTTTATTTCTTTAAATTCTTTCGATTGTATTACAAATGTTTCAAAAAACCTATTCCTTAGAAATTTTCAAAATTTATTAAAAGTATTTTTCCCAAACTTTGCCTCAAAATAAAATATTTGAACAATAATTTTGATTGCTATGAATTGACCTTTTCTGCAAATGTCATAAAAAAAATCCTAAAATATTTGATATTAGCGAAATCCTAAAAGAAAAATGTATAGGGTCAATTTGGAAATCATTAATAATAGACTTTGTTTTTGAATTCATATTTTTCCAAATTTTGCTTTTGTTTTACTCAACATTTTTTCCATTTTTGATTTCCAGAATTGAATCACAAAATCAAATCATTTGTTTAATCGCATCATTAGTTTCGATATATTTTTCATCAATTCTTTCAATGCATTCAAAGAATAAAATAAATAGCGAACAAACTCTAATCCTATTCATATATTTGACCAATAAATGCATTTTAAAAGATTCAAATTATTGATTAATATTTCAATTATGTCCTTTAAATTGACAAATATTTGTCATAGAATTGGATTTCTATGACTTTTGAAATTATAGCCCAAACAAAAAGTCAACCCTTTTAGACACTTTGTCTAAGTTTTGAAGAGATTTAAGTATTTGTTCCCTCTTTTCAATAATTATTCAATCATTTGATACTTCGCTGAGAATTACGAAAATTTGAAACAATTTTGACTTAAAATTTGATGAAAAAATCAATAGAAAACTTTGTGTTTGTAAAAGGTTAAACAGCATGCTCAACTAAATTCTTAACTTTGACATTGATTTCTCATTAACTATTTATCAGTTACCAACAGACATACAAAAACAAATGTGCACCGGAGGGATCCCGGGTAAAGTCAAGTCAAAGAATTATGGATTAAATTCTCAATATGTGATAGTGTTCTAAATGTTAATAATTCATTTAAAAAATAGAGTAGGTGAAAAATCGAAAAACATCTTCAATTTTTATTAAATGAATGTTACATACACACTTTACATTGTCATGTAACCAAGCAAATAATTCACTTAAAATCTAAAAAACTAGTTAGTTTTTCAAAGGGTTTTCATCTGATATTCCGTTAGCATGATAGATTACAATGATCTAAAAAACAGTTCGAGTTATTATTCGTTTACTTTGCAGCACATTGGATCTAGTTCATATTAAGCTCTTTGATCTGCTTATTAGATTTACAAGGAATTGAGTAGAACTAACAAGGCAAAACTTGAAATATTCAAGAATTTGACTCTAGAGTCGATTGCTCAAGGCGATACCAATAACTAGATTATAAAATGGATGCATTACTTTACAGAAGTTTTGCGAATATTTATTTCAAAATCATTTTATTTTTTAAATAATTCAAATGTTTAACTCTACAATAATGTTGATTTACCATGCTGATTCTAGAGGCGATTTTAAAAGAAATTTCAAATTCAATTTTTAGTTCAATTCTTTTTTCATCATTTATTTCTTTATCTCAATTTCACGAGTTTTTCGATTTCAAAGCAATTCTTGTTTTTATTTCAATTGAATTGAACTCAAAAGAGAGAAACCAATCGATAAGAGAAAAGTTATACCAATTTTTCATTTGGGAAACGAAAGTAAAATACAAACGATATTCTCATAGATTCTCAAATAATAAGGAGTCGATTGCTTTTCATTGGATTCTCTCACTATTTCTGATTCAAATGAATATTTTTATGTTTTCGTTGAATTGTATTTTGAAATGAGATTCAATGCATTTTCAGTTAGTTTTCAGTTTATTAATGCAAATGAGAGAAAACAAAAAAAATGAATAGTAATTATTCTTCTCTAGAATATGAAAATTCAAATTTATTTCTTCCTTAAACTTAACTCAAATCGATATAATTTTATTCAAAATATTTGAAAATTTTCATCAATTTTCTAATACCTGATAAAATGTTATGAAAATGTTTGAAAATATGATAATATTTTATAGAAATCAATGAAAATGTTGAGTGAAAGCAATGAATCATTTGAGGCCTGAGTTTCTTCGAACGCAATATATATTGAAATAAATTCTGGTCTTTGAGTATAAAATGATTTACATCTGAAAAATGGTTGAAAAACTGAAATCAGTTATTGCAGTATATCCTGAGCTCTGGTGAATAGAAATCTTTTTGAATAGGATTTGAAAATATATTTAACGGCAATAGAGAGT
Source organism: Tectocepheus velatus (assembly GCA_034700625.1). Taxonomy (NCBI): domain Eukaryota; kingdom Metazoa; phylum Arthropoda; class Arachnida; order Sarcoptiformes; family Tectocepheidae; genus Tectocepheus; species Tectocepheus velatus. The sequence continues at coordinate 12,422 of JAQIXV010000192.1, forward strand.
CGGTGTTCACAGACTTAACAAACAAAATGCAAATTGCAATGCATTTGCAGAAACATATTGATTGCAATTCTCGTACTCTAGGCTTAGATTTGGGGACCGACTGATTGACTGACTGTTTGTTTGTCGACTAATTTGTTTTTGCAAACTCTATGATCGGCGCAGTTATCGAATCGTTGATATCGTTTTGTTTTCCGAAATGTTAGGGTATCTGAAGAAAGTGGCGAAACTGGAGACGTGCAAAGGAGACACTTCCATACATCCACAACAGAATCAAGACTTTCCCAATTCAAACACTGCAACCACACCGACCACTATCTGTCCAACGATCGCTTCTGCACTTTGGAGACCACTTTGGCCGCCAGGTCTGACTCCAACGCTAATCGACTCTATCCTTACCAGTAATTTGTTATTCAAACGGATCAATAGGTTGGCACCCGAGGGGTTCAACAAAGACCTACCGCTCAAACATTAGACTTCCATTAATAAAAATGTCTGAAACGGGAGGCGCTCAGTCGGAGGCAGACACTAATGAATCGGCTGTTGAGTACTTTGTAAGCGAAGAAACGGAACAAATGGAGGTATTCTTCAAATACTCTCTTTTTATTTTTTCATTGAATAAATAAAATGCAAAACTAATGAATTACTTAACGCTATTTGCAATGTTAGGACTGGTTGGATGAGCACCCAGCTTTTGTTCAGGACTACTTTGTGCGAAAGGCTTCCCGTTCTCTAATCGATAATTGGTTATTAGCGCACTCAGCCTCTGCCAGCGCCGGTCAGTCACAAAACTTTTCCATTGATTCGCTTCAAAGCTTATATTCTGAGTGTTTGTCGTCTTCTGTCGTATTCTTAACGAATGTATTATTTGTTTCACAATTTATTCAATCGCTGTTTGTCTTAGATTTCATAAAATTTGCTCTTTTTTGGGCATTCATTCTCACTTTTATAGTACTTTTTGTGATGTTTGTCTACTTTTTTGATTGCTTTACATTTGTTTATTGTACTATATTTCAGCTCTAATGAGAAAATACTGCTTTCGCTTATTTGACACTTTATTTTGCACTTCACTAAAATGTGTGCAAACCTTTCTTTGCCATTAAAATAGTTATCCTTTTCATCAGTTTATATATTTTTGGCCATTATTTCCATTATAGTCTCGACTATACATTCAACTATTATAGGTGCGTCCGGTTCTAGCTCTTGTCCGAGTGCTGACAACTCAGGGACTACTACTCCCGTAAGGAAGATATCGGCGCACGAATTCGAAAGGAGTGGTTGTTTTTTACGGCCTATGGTTTCGACAACACAGGACGGAACGCCTACTTTCTTACAACTTCCCGGTTCCGAAAAAACTTCGACAGAAAACTTAATTAAAGGACCGCCCGTTAAGACCAGACAAGAATTGGAATCACTAAATGAAAGAGAATTAATATTTGAACTTGTTAAAGATATTTGCAATGACCTCGATGTAAGATCGCTCTGCCATAAAATTCTAAAGAATGTCAGTATTCTTACGAATGCCGATCGATGCAGTCTTTTCCTGGTATTTTATAAACGTATTACTCTTTTCTCATCTATTAATTGTTTATTTCATTTTCAGGTTAAGGGAGAGAAAAATGATCCGAATCGGTATGTTTTACATTTCATTCATTATTTGCTTCAAATATTATTCAAATTCATTTATACTTTTTGGTAATTCTGTGAAATATTACATAAAATTATATTTAAAATAATACTCTTTTCAATCAATATTTGAGTCCTTTTTCACAATTGATGTAAACTTTCATTTGAAGAATATTCTTGCAATGCTTTCATCGATTATTTGAATCCTTTTGAGATTATTTGACAAAACATAAAGTATTAAATCATTTATTGTGTTAAAGATTAGTTGATATCAGTGAAGCAAATAGCCTAGATCAAATGTATTGCAATTTGATAATTAATTGGTTTTTCGAACCTTATCTTTATTTTCGAAATTTACGAAATTCTAACAACTCTTATATTTAACTCAATTTATACGAACAATACTTTTTTGCAAGCATTCATTAGATATAAAGAGTTTTTTTTCTGAAACTTATTTTTTTTAGTTTTTTTTAATTATTAATAAATGATTTCATTTAAATTAAAAGGTGTTTAATAAGTCAATTATTTGACGTTTCCTGTCAATCGACTATCGAGCAAATGGAGCAAAAAGAGGAAATAACAATACCCTGGGGCACAGGTATTGTCGGATATGTGGCCCAAAGTGGAGAATCTGTTAATATTCCTGATTGCTACCAGGTTAGTTATTCATCTAATTTTCAATCAGCGAAAAACGTCCTTGATATATAGTCACATTCAAATTGGATGGTCTTTTTCATATGGGAATTGACTATTCTTTCAAAACAGAAATATTATAGGATTTAAGTGAGCTTTAAGTGAGAGGAGAGGAGAGGAGAGAGGGAGGGGAGAGAGAGAGAGAGAGAGAGAGAGAGAGAGAGAGAGATCCATTTATAATGATATAGTTGTGACTCGAAGGGAATACTTACTGCAAACTCTTATCTCATTCTTATTACGCGAAGAGACGACAAATAATCCTTTTTTGGCGACATTTGAGAGAATAGTTCCATAAATGCCATAAATTTGTGAAACGATGTCAGAGAGAGAGTCAGACATTATTTATAAATTGGATTTGAGTTCTGTTCTGTGATTTGCCTGATATTTGTCATAAGTTAGTAAATCATTAAATAATATACAGTCAAAGAGTCATCACTTTTGATATATTATCAGATATTTGGTCCGAAATACACAATAAAACATATATTATGTCCAAATGTTTAGGACTCGCGTTTCACTGATATGGTTGACCAGAAAACTGGTTACACGACTCGCAATATGTTGTGTAATCCAATTCTGGACATCTGTGGTCAAGTGATGGGTGTCGCACAGGTTATTAACAAAAAGGGAACTCCAAGTTTCACAGAGAAAGATGAAAACGTCTTCTCACAATACTTACAATTTTGTGGAATAGGATTAAGAAATGCACAGCTCTATGAAAGGTCACAACTTGAGAACAAACGAAATCAGGTTCTCTTGGATTTGGCCAGGATGGTCTTCGAGAAACAGTCAAATATTGAAAATATTATTTACAGAATACTTGTTCACATTCAGTCACTATTGCAATGCTCGAGGTATACCTATTTTCACCCATTTCTTTATATATTAATTAGTTTAACAATTTTGAAATCATTTAATCTGTCAGATGTCAGGTCCTCTTATTAGCCGAGAGTTCTAATGACACGGATTTCATTCTTGAAGACGACTCCAACTCAAGCCTTCCGTCTATATCTATAGAAGAGTCGCCACAAACTTACAACTCATCCAATGTTAATATATTCCGAAGTTTTTCCAGAGTTTTCGATCTCGAGGCCGAAGATCTCGAAACATATAGTGACGGAGAGAACAGACTGAGCCCTTTTGAGGGCCGCTTTCCTATCAATATCGGTATAACCGGATATGTGGCCACAACTGGAGAGACTCTTAACATTCCTAACGCTTATGAAGACCCAAGATTTGACCCAACAGTGGATGAGGACAACCCTAACAGCTTTAAACACAAGAGTATACTCTGTATGCCTATACGAAACGCCGAACACAAGATAATAGGCGTCAGTCAACTGATTAATAAACTAAACGGAAGACCTTTCAATAAAAATGACGAAAACTTATTTGAAGTAAGAGTTTTGATATCAAACTAAACAACAAAACCATTTGTTTTGCAATTTATTGTTTGATTTGCAGTTTTTAGTTATGTTTTATTGATATTCCGTTGACTTCAGTACAGAGTTATATAAAACAGAACCAGAAATAAGAGAAATAACAATATTTTTGTTGCTCTTCGCCTAAAGATTGACAAACAATCGATATATTGATTTTTGAGGTTTCTTTTGGTCTGTCCTTTGTATTAGGCTTTTGCCATATTCTCGGGAATGGGAATCGCAAACACACAGATGTATGAGAAAGCAATCAAAGCGATGGCCAAACAGCGCGTAACCCTCGAAGTGCTTTCCTATCACGCGTCAGCTCAAGAAGAAGAAGCCCAAAAAGTTGCTGTAAGTCTCTCATCAATAAATTCAATTTATTTATCCATTTATAATACACTCAAATATTTCCCAAACGGTTGGAACCATTTCCCTGAACTCAACACTTATTTTGTGCAAAAATCTTCAATTCATTTGTTTGCAGAGTTTTGGGTTTAAAAAATATTTATTTGATTTTTTTTATTTAATATTATTTTTATTCAAATTTTTATACGAAATGCAAATTTTATTCTAAATTTTTCAATAAAAATGAAAGGCTTAATGCGAGCGTTCAGCACATGATTGAAAACATTTCATAAATTATTTGTAAAGAAAAGGTTTTATTGATCGAAAAGAAATTAAAAGTAATTTATTTTTTGTAGCGAATGGTTATTCCGTCGACGACTGCACTTCACTTAACGAGTTTGCGATTCAATGATTTCAGTCTCGACGAGGATATGATGATTAAGGCCTGTATTCGGATGTTTCTCGATCTGGACTTAATTGAAAGATTTCAAATCGATTATAAGGTCTGTTCAACGCTTGAAATAACACTTTTCTTTCATTGAGTTATTCTGTAATTCAGGTGCTGTGCAAATGGATTCTTAGCGTTAAGAAAAACTATCGACCAGTTCTTTACCACAATTGGAGGCATGCCTTCAATGTGGCGCAAATGATGTTCGCTATTCTTGTGGTATATATTATTTGATTTATTCTTAGCTTTGACTCAATTGCGATAACAATTGATTTGCAATTGTATTAAAGAATACTCAATATTGTCGTGTTTTGGGAGAATTGGATACTTTGGCTCTCATTGTCGCCTGTCTTTGCCATGATTTAGACCACAGGGGAACCAATAACTCATTTCAAATAAAGTAACGGATATTTCTTTTTTTGCCATTTCTTCTGCCATTAGTTATAATTAATTATTGATATTTCAGGTCGTGTTCACCATTAGCTCAATTATATTCGACCAGTACTCTGGAACACCACCACTTCGATCAGTCACTTATGATTCTTAGCAGTCAAGTAATTCAATTCAATTGAATTTTCTTCAAAATTAATTAATTATTTGATTAAATTGAAGGGAAATCAAATTCTGAGTAATCTCTCTCCCGATGAGTATCGAAGAGTAGTCCACGTCTTGGAAGAAGCGATTTTGGCGACCGATTTGGCCGTTTATTTCCGTAAAAGAGGAAACTTTTTCCGTTTAGTAGAAACAGAAGAGTATGACTGGACGGGTAATGAAGAGCATCGATCACTCTTACGATGCCTTTTAATGACTTGTTGTGATATCGGAGCAATAACTAAACCCTGGTATTAAATCTTGCTTTTCTATCGATTATTTATTCTGAAATTTAGTTTATTTTCACTCAAATTAATGTTAATTATAATAATTATTATTAGTTTTAAGTGACTTTAAAGAGAAAGCTGTCATCAATTTATTCTTATCTCTAAAATAACTTAAAACGAAAGCATCGTTTTTTAAGTCATAAAAATATTTTTCAGTCTTTTATCAAATTTTTCAGAAAATTCCAGATTTTTGGGAATAATTTAATTTGAATTTAAATTTCATCCAAAAGTTTATTTTTTAATTAATTTTGAGCTGAAATTTAATTTTGAATTCAAATTAAGATATTCAGAAAAGAAGTATAAATAAAATATTAAATAAACTTAATTTTATTCACTAATGTTTTGATCAATGTTTTAGAAAATCTTAACAAGATTTTACTTTTTAGGGAAATTCAAAGAGTTGTCGCTGAACTTGTAGCTTCTGAATTTTTCCAGCAAGGTGATATTGAAAAGCAACAACTTAATATCGAACCAATTGTGAGTGTTATCCAGCTCATTTGAAACCATTGGCTTTAATTACTTTATTTAATTCCAGGATATGATGAATAGGGATAAAAGGGATGAATTGCCAAAAATGCAGGTCTCGTTCATAAACGCCATTTGTCTCCCGGTTTATGACGCTTTCGCCAAACTATGTCCAACTCATCTGAAGCCGCTATTGGAAGGCCTACTGTCGAACCGGGAGGCCTGGCAGATGCTCTCAGATCAGCCCTATTTCCAACAACGACACGAAATCTAAAATAATTGAGAAATTGATTCATATTTATTTAATTTGTAATAATTTTACACATAATCTATTTCTAATGGATTTCAATCTATTAATAGTTTTGTTCCTATTTATTGTTATTATAGTTTTATTTCGTTTTTTAAAAACATTTCTATACTTATTGTCATTATTTCAAAGAACCAAATGTTGAAAATTTTCAAATTTTAAATCAATAAAACTTTAATTAATTAGCACTCATTTGAGCTAAACATCTATTGTCTGTTCGCAAGAATATCAAAATTATTTAAAACTAATCACTGAACTCCTCTCTCAACTAAATTCAGTTTATCATATAATATGATTCATATCTAACTCTTTGGCTTTTAATAAACTTTTGTTGAGAAAACAAATTATAATTTTACGTAAAATCGAGTCTATAATCAATTTTAGTATAAAAGTTAATTAAATTATCCAATATATGGAAACTTCAGAGTTAGAGAATAATTATCTTTTTAATAGTCTTTATATTCATTTAATAAACAACTTAGCATGTTAATGACTGTTAGTTAATGCACATTCCAGCTTGAAGAACTACTTTTTTGTTATAAAGTATCTTAAGACTTAAGACATCAGCTAGGTTAATCCTAAATGACTCCCTCTCTATTTTTCTAATTTAAATTTTGAGTTTATTCATGAATTTAATCTTTTTTTAATTAATGAATAATAAGACAAAAGAAAATATAATTCAAATAAACGTCAGATGAGATGTAAGTTGTGTTTTCTTAAATCGATTTGTGTTTTACAGCAAAGAATCGTTGGAAACATTTGCCATATTTTGTCGGATTTGATGTGACGTAAGTTTGAAGCAAAGAATAAGTCACTGCCTCTGCTTCTGGATCTGCTCAGCAGTAAAGAAGATGCCGAGCGGTGAAGACATGCGCTCTCATATGTTTCTCTTTATTTGACATTTCCTTTAAGACTATTAATTATGTTCTAATATGGAGGTTGGGGTGCCTTACCATTCAGTTCCAATATATCACATAATAGTGTATATCCTAAAGAGAAGTCTGTTGAGAATCTGAGGGTCTTTTCAGAGCTCTATTTGTTGACATATTGATTGTAATTCTGTGCCAAAAGTGAAGATCACATCTTTATGTAAAGCCTATGAAGTCTTAGTTCAAAAATTGAGTTAATATACGTTTTTCTCATCATTTCTATTGGTTTGATATTTCAATGCAAATCAGATTCATATCCATTGAGTGTTACAATCGTTTGCTAACAAATGAATTACTGCTTTCCATCTGCTCTCAACTCCTTTAGAAACACTCTTCTCCTCAACACTCAGTAGTTATATAATTATCGCAAATGAAATGCTATTATCATTGGGTTTCTGTCAATACATCTTTTAAATGATAACAATCATAAGCTTTCGATCATAACTCAGAAGAGGATCTATCGATTTTCGGGACCAATACAGCGGTAATTGTTTTTATCGTTTTATTTGCATTTCGTTAACATTATTCACGAGATAATACATTAATTTATATTATATTCAAATATTGTAATTTCAAAATCTATTCATATTTTTCGGATAATTTTCTGTTTACTTAAGATATGAAACAAATTATTACGAAAAATATGCCTTCGAGTAGTTTATCGTCTTTTAATATTCAATGCATTCTAGGCTTCAATTTTACAGTTTTTACCAATCATTCGAAAATAGGGGAGAGAGGGGAGAGAGAGAGAGAGAGAGAGAGAGAGAGAGAGAGAGAGAGAGAGAGAGTCTAAAAGTCAATCAATTTGCGTATCTGTTGTTTATTTCGCAAAAAAATATTCAGAAAATATATTTTGAATTATACATTCAATTCATATATGGCTTCTCTTAGCATTTTTTGGTGAAATTTCTGACTAAATGAGAATCATTTGAATCAAACAATTGTTTAAATTATTTGTTCATTTCCTTTAAAAGCATTTCTATATAGCAATCAAATTTCATAAATATATTGTTTATACTGTATATTGTTTTTTGATGGAATTGACATATATTTCCAAACATTAGTCAAATGTATTTTTAAAAGCAGTCAAATCTAATTTAAAAACATTTTTGCCGATAAAATATTGAAAACTTTTGCCAATATTTCACATTAAGTCAAAAATTTATAAAATAAAAACACTTCCAAACTGTTGAGACTTTCAGCAAAAAATTCTTTCGATTTCTTATCTGTTGCGAGAATTTGAGTCAATATTTTGTCTTTAATTTTCAGAATCAAAGACAATGAGAGCGATGGGAAAGACATCGACCAGTGCTGAGCGCAAAGGTCCTCACAATCGAAAACAAGTCTAATATTAATATAATATTGATTTTGACGAAACACTAGACTATTAACAGGAAATACAACTTATTATTGAACATAAATTAATATAAAGAAATTATAATAAAAGTTAATAATTTGCTAAAAGATATGTTCGACAAAACTGTTTGGCATCGAAAACGACTTCTTTTTGATTGTCATCCAATCAGTCGTTTTATTTTTGTCCAATTTTTGTACTTTTGTTTATTATTTGAGTCATTGTTCTTATTTTCGGCCACTCTTTCTACTGATATCTCATCAGAATTGCCTCAAATCAATGACAATACTCACACGAATCCTAATCTCAGTCAAAATGAGGTAAAAAAGATTTCATTCCCTTTTTATCGTCTTTTCACTGATAAGAGATTTTCAAACAAAAAGTCATTTTTTTGTTTCAATTTATATCTCAATCGAAAGCATCCTTTGATCAAAACTTTTCTCTTATTTAATGAATAAATAAAATCTCATAAATATATGACATTTGAAATGAAATCACTTGGAATCAATCGATTGTATTTTTTTGACACAACATTATACTCAGCGAAAATCAGCGAAAATAATATCAGTAAAAAATTTTGAGCAAATTCTCATTAAGTCATTATTTTAATTGGAATTCATTGATAAAAGACATTATTTTAATGAAAAAAGATTAAGAAAAACAAATCTTTTCATTGAATATATTCTTAGAACAAATTATTTGTTTTTTGGTTTCAAATAATTTAGTTGTAAATAATGGAAAGTTATGTTAAGCCGGGATAACGGTTCCCAATCTTTTTGTTCTTTTTCTGATTGACTTCAATTGAGATCTATATGAAGAGGTATTCTTTCATTTATTTGTAATCAAGAATCGTATCTCAAGTTTAGTTCTGAAATGATTTCAGTCTATTGTTCAGCAGTTTATTAATCCCTCATTAATTAAACTCAATTTTTGAGTTATTTTCAATGAAAGTGATTAAAATTGTTTGAATTATTTCAATAATTAGGAGATATTACAAGCGATTCATCGAATAAGTAAAGGAAAGGAATGCAATGAAAATAAAAATCACGTCGTTTTGAATAAGAATATATTAGTTGACCGTAAGGTCACCGACGAAACCATCGCTTTTCTTACCAAACCTTTTAAAAACAATTCACAATTTGATACGACGTGGAGAGGCGTCGAATTCCTGTCAAGAATTTTATCAAAATATAATCCGGAATCGGATTCATTCAAAATGCTTAAGAGTTCGGTCGTAGAACTCATTCAAATGGACGCCAATATATATCGGCTGAGAATCGCTTGGATTAAAGACAGTGCCGTCGAAAGCGATCGAATAAATAGTCGTTATTTTGAAATCGATTCCAAAAATTTGGAAATCACTGAAGAAATCAAATTATTGACTTTAAACACGTTTTGGATCCCAAAAAGTTTTGCTGATCCTCTACTAAGCAAGCGATACATTCCTGGTTTAGGCTCCGAGTGGTCGGGTGTCTACTATGACTGTGATCTGAAACTATGGTTTATCTCTTATACTGCCTTAATATTAACGAACAGTCGGCATAACTCAATAAATGAGGACAAATCCAATTCAGACAAATCTATTCGAGGCATTGTTAGCGCCGACATCGACATCAGTGCAATTGATATAAACCAATGCGAGACTAATCAACATTTTTATGATCAGACTTACGATACCGTAGTCCTAACCCTTTCGGGTACTCATAAATGTCACTCAGAGACCAGTCAAGTGAGTCCTCTTTTATATCATTTTTCTCACTTTAATTGTACCAAAAGTAATGAACAATTTTATTCAGAGTAATATATCAATTGCTTTCAGTTTCACTTTGAAATTAACATTAATATAAGTATATAAAAGATCCCAATATATATACAAAATGTATAATTCTTGACATTATTTAAAAAATTTGTTCTAAACTTAAAATATTTTTCAATAAAATCTCAAACATTTCTAATGAAATTTTAGGCTTAAAAAGTATTTTTCCGCAGAATTTTGTTTAGAATTTATTGTTTTTTAAGCGATTTATTATAATTTCATTTTACAATTATCCTCTAATTATATTCAACTAAAAATTTTAATGTAGAAATAGTCTAGATCAATTGGAAACCTAAAAATGTCTTCTATAATTGAATCATATCCGGGATAAAATTTCTTAAGAATGGTTTTTTCCATTTCAGTGTATATTTACAAAAGGCCAGGGATGGCTCAGAGGAGGATATGGATGTCGATGTCGTGACGGGTCTGTTATCTGTTCGTAATTAAAAATGTTTCAAATATTTCTATATTTTCAGATACCATTCAGCGGTGGCTAATTTTGGGCCAGTCTTTAATGGTTCTATTGTGGAACAGGCCTTTGAAGACAAAAGGAATGGACAAAAGTAATTACATTTTCATTGAAACTTATATAAGATTTGTATTAGAGTTGAATTGTTTTACATAAATAGATGTATTATAACAGTATTTGTCTGGAGATGAGAACACTTCCAATATGTTATGCAATGATTGAATACAATTAATGTTTATTTGATTTTATTGATTACAGTCCATCGTATGACTATATGTATTACTGCAAACCCTGTGCTGCCGGTTGTGATGTATGTGAAGATGAGTCTCCCTGTTTATCGTCGTATAACTGGGCGTTCAGGATATCTCTCCTAACGATTACAATTCTTTGCATAATATTCACAATACTGTTGGGCTGTTATATCTATCGTTTCCGTAAACTAAAAGTAATAAAAGTAGCAAGCCCCATCTTCCTCTGCATAACTCTTCTTGGATGCTCTATAATGTATTCCGAGGTATTGTTTCATTTGTTAGATAATTAAAACAAATAGTATATAAAGGATATAATAATATAGAAATTATTAAGAATATAATGAAAGACAATGAGAGCCTATATTTAGAGCATTTCCTACCTTTTCTTTATATTGAATGAGTGAAGCACTTCATTACTTCATGATTCGTGCGTTTGAGTCATTTGAGTCATTTTGAGTCGTAATACAAAATTCAATTCAATTCTCGAAATCGATTAAACGCTTAACTATTCTCTGAAATATAGGAATCGAGAGATACTTCCTCTTAAAAACACTCGAGAATCAGTCAAAATAGCATTTATTTAAGGATTGATCAAAGATTGATCATGTTCCTTCAATATTTTATTTCAATTTCATCATATTTATGACTTTCTAGTGTTGGCTACTTTTGAATTGATTTAACTTTTAAGACTCTTTCCTCTACAGACTGCGGCAATATTTCCAGTATTGGATGTTTGGACGTGTGTTTTGACCAAATGGATGCGTCATTTGGGGTTTTGTGTCACATATTCAGCACTTTTGTTGAAGACGTGGAGAGTTTCGCTGACATATAGAGTGAAATCCGCGCATAAATTGAAACTAACGGACAAACAACTACTTCAATGGCTTTTTCCAATTTTGTTAGTTATGGCCATTTATTTGAGCACTTGGACTATCAGCGCTCCGCCAGAAGCCATATATTTAGTTGATTGGAACGGATTGAAGTTCAAGCAATGCGATTACAACTGGTGGGATCACAGCCTTGTCATCGGTCTGTCACTCATTTCTATCCACTATTTTCTGATTAATTTGTCATTAAATAAAATTTTAGGCGAATTTCTGTTCCTTTTGTGGGGAATCAAAGTCTGCTATAATGTGAGAAATGCCGAATCGTTTTTCAATGAGGCCAAGTACATAACCTGGGCCATTTATAACATTACTCTGGTCAACATAAGCATGATTTTCATTCAGTCAGTTCTTAAATATGTTTCAATGATTTGATTTTTAATTTGAATTTTTTGAAATCCAAAGTATTTTGATTCTTCCAAACGCCGGACCGGATATCAAATATTTTTTTGGTTTCATTCGGACACAAATGAGTACAACCACTACTGTTATACTGATTTTTGGCCCAAAGGTATTGAAAAGAATAATAAATAAATTGTATTTAATATAACTTTTTTCATCAGTTCTATAGAGTAATAAAAGGCCAGGGTGACTCCTGGGACAATCGAGTTCGAGCGCGAGGAGTGACCGCTTCGTTTTCAATCAATGGTGTCGGTCTCGTTCACGAAGAAACCACTGATTTATACCAAGAAAATGAAGAACTCAAAGAAGAGATTCAGAAATTGGCCTCTCAGGTAGAGGTCATGAAAATATGTCAAATGGAGTTCAAGAACAGACATTTGCCCAAATCAAAGCATGGACTGCACGGGTCGGTCAACGCCAACATAATGAACATCTCGACGAACCCGATCTCATCCAACGCCGGATCCACACAAAGTCCTATCGTTAAAGCGATTTACACTAAATTTGAAACAAATGACTCAAACTCTCAGAGAATATCTCCGAACGCAGAACTCATTAGTGAAAAGGTTTAACACTTTTCTCATTAATTCAAAACCGAATGCATTCCACTCTGAATAACATTTCATCAATTTTTTCGCAATTTATGCCATCGTTTCGAACAAAAATCTTTTATCGATAAATAATTTTAAGTGTTATTAAAAATTGAAGGCCTTATGAAGTGATGAATCAGTTTTTGGTCGAATGGCTTCTATTTAATTGACTATATTTTTAAAAATAGATTTTTTCCTCAAAATTGTTATTAAATGTATTAAAAATAGACATTTCTTACGATTTTTGGTTAAATTACAGAATAGCCATAGAGTTTATAAGACAATCTTGAAAAACTTAATAATTATATTCAACTATTCATATGATATTTTTGCTAGCTATAATCGCCATGACCTGCAGCTTTTAAAAAATAATATCTAGTAAGTATTTTAATCATTAATATTATCAGTCTTTGATTTGTGATAACGAGTGCAGTGCTGTCATCCCTGCCCTTAACTTTCGGACAAAACTTATGATCAAATTCTTGTTTTTCTATCGATAGTCATTGATAGACATTTATTTGAAAAAACATTATAAACGGCAATAAAATTATCATTAATTTATTTCAAAGTCAATAATGAAAGAAATGTTTGAGTTTTTTGTTTAATTTTGATGTTTTATCTATCGGTGACATCGAATCAATTATCCGGGTTTTAGTCGATTTTATTTGAATGCAAACGATTCCCATTTAATGGCAAAACAATTTAGTTTTAATTCAATAATAATTGCCTCAAAACTTGTTTTATGTCATTATATTTCAAATAATAAATTATTTTAAGGAATTCGTTAATATTTTTTGTGACAATTATTTTTAATTTTAATATTTTTGATCGATTTTAATAGAATTTCAATATTGAAAAAGAAGAGAATTTTAGATAAATTTTAATAATATTTATATAATGAGTAATAAATTCTATAAAAATGTTATACTTTTATTGGAAATAAATTTTGAGATCAAACTTTCAACGAAAGCCAAATCTAATCAACTCTTCATTTCTTGAAAAAAAAAGATTTTTGTTTTCACTACTTTTCAAATACCATAATAAAAGAATCGATAAAATTGTTAATAAATTATTGAAATCCCTTTCAATGAGCAGAATATGAGATCTTTTGGAAGTTTATTGAATTCTTACAATAATACAAAAATAGGAAAACAATCGCAAAACAAAAGGTTTACAAAATTGACCGAATAATTGAAAGATGAAGTCGACTTTTTTGCTAGGCTATCAGCTGAATGATACAAGTTTGAAGTTTGGACCATAATTATCATGTGATTAAGTGACTTCGAATTTGGGGAATTACCAAGGCATTATCTTTTTTTAAAATTTATTCAGAATTTTTAATCAAATTATAATTAAGTCAATTCTTAATAATATTGAAATAAAATGTTTGTCAAATATAATATATATTACTTTAAAAATATATATGAATATTTATTGAAAGTAGCATGGCAAAATTTGATGAATTAACCGATATAATTCGGACAGAAGTACATTAGTTGCGGATTAATGAAAGTCTCCAACAATTTTAGTCAATTAGTTTGAAAAATATATAAATGACTGAAATAATTGTTCCTTATTAATACTATTTTCAATTAAAGAGTCAAAATTAATTGAAATTTTTTCTAATTTTTTTTTATAATTTAAAACTTTCTTTAATTTTAATCTATTTTAAACAGATATTGTCAACAGAGTTTACCTTGCCTCTTTCTATAAAATAGGGACCAGAATTGTTTTGAAATCTTGCTATTATTCGATATAATCGATTTCTTTGTATTCATCCAAAAATCGTATCAATAAAATCATTTGAATAAATTGTTTTATTAGTTAGTAATCCATTTCGTTTAATTCGTCTCTCTCTTTCTCTCTCTCTCTCTCTCTCTCTCTCTCTCTCTCTCTCTCTCTCTTTCTCTTTCTTTCTCGAATTGAGACAAAAATGACTTTAATGACAATTTTATTGAAAGTCGTTTTACGAAAATTCAAACAAATAAACAAAACTAATGAAAATAAAACTAATGATCAGTCGATCCTCAATGATGTCCTTTTTTACTTTTATATGATTTCTTTGAGTGATGACCTTTATGTGACTTATGCCCTCCTTTCTTGCCTTTGGACCCGTGACCAGACTTATAGTATTCGCCACCTTTCGGAAGAAATCATATAATGTGTCAATAAATTGATGTTTTTGGAAGTTTTTAATAAAGTAAAGATTGTTTTATACCCTTCTTATATTCGTCTCCTTTGTGTTTCTTATAAGAGCCTAAAAATTATTGAATTATTTGAATTTGAGTTATATTCAATTATTTAAGAAATGTATACCTTTCCCATATTTTTTGTGGTGATCTCCAACTAAATAGAATAAATGGACCATTAATTCCGTGAAAAACAAATAAAATGATATAGTTTTCAGTGAAAACTTGAGTCTATTGTTTTGGAGATAGTTTAGTAATAGTCTGAGACCTGCTTTCTTTTTGTGATACTGTTTGCCATCCGTTCCCTTCCATTTCTTTCCCCCTTTGTATTCGTAGTGATCATTAAATCCTTTCCACTTCTTCTTGAAGTCTTTAAATCGAAATCAATTATAAATTTCAATTAAATTTTGTCTATAATTAAAACAAACCTTTGTCTCTGAATTCATCGAAATAGGTTTTGTGATCGCCTTTGAATTGAATGAGAAATCAATTAAAAACTTTTTTCTATAAAATATAAACCAAAGACTAACCGAACTCTTCCTTATGGTAAACATTTTTAAATCCCTTTTGTTGTCATAAAAACACAATTATGTAATAGTTTTCCAAAATCAAAGAAATACTGAAATACCTTTTTCTTATAACCTTTATCTTTATAGTATTTCTTGCCTTTTTTGCCTCCCTGTCCCCCCGACCCTCCGTGAGATTTCTTTCCAAATTTTTTACCTAAATTTTTAACAAAACTTATTAGAAGTGAATTGAAGTAAAATCGAGAAAACCTTCAAATTTTCCATATTTTTTGTGTCCCTTCGCGTCTTTGCCATACTTTCCGTACTCTTTTCCGCCCTTAAAATCATTTCATTAAATAACAAATAAATTAAAAGAAATGAATACCTTATGGAGAGATTTATCTCCACCGGATTTCTTGTACTTCTTGTGGTCTTCCCCTCCATGTTTCCATTTGCCTGAATTTTATGTCAAATTTAAATATATTTTCTAAGAGGATATCAAATGATCTGAACCTCCGTAATGTCCCTCCGAATGTTTTTCACTCCCAGAATAAGATCCACTTTTCTTTTTGCCCTTTCCGTGTCCGCCATGAGATTTGTGTCCGTATCCAAGTGTTTCTGCCGGTTCCGTATCGTCTGTTCCATTGAGTGCTAACTGTTTGAGTGTATTCTCAGCCGTTTCCGTGTCATCCTTTTCCTCATTTTTCTTCTCTTCCGTTTCCGTAGAGTTTGTTTGCGTTGAGTTCAAAATGTTTTCATTTATTTTCGATTCACTAAATGTTTGATTATTTTCAGTATTTTTCGTTTCCTCTGATATCGAGTCGGAGTCTGAATTGGAAGAGACATCCAATGTTTCATTCAATGGATTTTCAAATTTGATCTCTTCTTTTGGTTTATTCTTTTTCTTGGATTTCTTTCGTTTGTTTTTTTTCTTCTTCTTCTTTGACTTTCTTTTATTATCTTTAATTTGAGTATCAATTTGAGAGTCAATTTGACCAAGCTCACTCTTGATAGAATCGATTGTACTATTATTCAGGTTATCATCGAAAAAGGTTTCATTATTTGGGCGATGGATGCGATCGCTATCCCAAGTACTCGAATATATCGTTTCAATTACTTTTATGTCTTGAGATGTCGATGGCTTTGAAGACTTTTTCGGTGCTATTTGTTTGGCATTTGACGTATTATTTCGATCACCAAAAACATTATTTGCAAAACATATGAATAATAAAATGACCTAATCGTCACTGAAATCATTAAAAATATTTTCTAAACATTGAAAAGACTTACCGTTATTTGGTTTGTGTCGCGCATTGCCTGCAATCACACGAAAGTAAAGGACATACTCTTCAATAACTTCTAAATCGATTAATACTTGATATCACTCAACAAATATATGTCTTAACTCTTTTGAACAGTAATTTGATTAAAAAGTGTTAAGACATCTATTATTTTGCTTTTATATAAGTTGTGATCAATGGTCCCAAATGTGTCCCACTTTTACTTTTTCTGTCTATTTTTTGCCATATGTCGAGAGATTCACCGAATGGAAGAACATTAGTAGGAAGTGATAATCAATCAAATGCTCAATCAATGGCTCTTGCATTACATGGTCTCGCGTTCAATGAAATGAAAATTTTAAAAATAAAACTTTTTATTAGATTAAAGTAAATAAAATCAAATAAAAAATTGTCGAAAACAGATATAATTATTTTGTTTTGTTTATAGATTAAAAACTTTTCTCACGTTTTTCTCGAATCAAATTTAGATCTGTTTTGAAATTTGAGGAAATTATTTGAGTTTTGATTTTAAGAGTTTTTGGCTATAATTCCATTGATTTCTATTAATATTTGAGTTTTTGCGTCACTGGAGTGCAGTCATTAAGAACTTCTCACCAAAAAAGTTATTCACTCAAGGGTTGGATCTATTGATTAGATCTTTGGATACAACAAAAATCAAGCTTGTTCAATAGTTCTTTTTATGCTTTCTTTTTAGCGGAATTGGAATTATGGTTGGTTGGCACCTTGCACATTTAAAAGATATTTTAGGAAATTCTATAATTGATTGTATTTTTCTAAATCAAGTCATACGAAATGTATGACAACTTTATTCAATTAATTAAATACTGAAAACAATAATAGTTTTACTTAAAGTTATTCAACTCTATTGTTATCATCATATTTTCAAATTTGGTTTTTAATAGTTTTTATAAACTAAAGATATATTCCAAAAATATCTTAGTTTTAAACTGACCTTACTCACTTTAATTCCGTTTTGAATGAGATAGAGGTTTTAATGAAGAATTGGTCTTGCTCATACATTATTTCAAACATTATTTTTTTATTTTTCTAATAAATATTATTTTTTGCGAATTGTTATGAAAACGAATTCATTTTATGTTATTTTTTTCTTATGAAATATTTCTACACATTTTTAATTACAATACAATTATTATGAATACAAGAGTTTGTGTTTGCGATCATCAGACAAAATATTGAGAGCAGAATCAAATCACACCATCTTTGAGACAGTTTGTAATAATCGAAATGACCAAGATTACCAAGATTACCAATGTTTCTTTCCATGACTTTTTCCATGTTTTCCACTCTTTCCGTATTTCTTTTTGGAGTGATGTCCTATTTATACACAATTTACAGACAATAACACAATTATTATGACTCAAAAATGAGAGGGAGTGAGAGAATAACATACCGCTCCACTTCTTCTTTTTGTGTCCACCCCCACCCTTTTTATAACCATGTCCACCATGATGCTTTTTGCCACCCTTGTGATAATCTTTACCATGGTGATGTTTCCACCCACCTTATTTAAGAATTGAAATTAATATTTATACCATAATAATTAATTGAAAAAAAACCTTTTCCGTGTTTATCATAATGACTACCATGGTGCTTTTTGGCGTAGTGCTATTGAATTATATAATTAGTATAATTGCTTTTGTTTAGTAAATCAAAGATAAAGAACGAACCTTTTTGCCATGATCACCCTTATATTTTTTGCCATGGTCATGCTTTTTGTAATCTTTCCAACTCTTCCACTTCTTCTTCCAGTCCTTATCCCTTCAAATATGAATTAAAATTGAGTTAAGAAACCATTTTTATGAGTCAAATGATTCAGACCTCCAGACGTCGTGATATTTTTTATGGTCACCCCATTCCTCCTTATGATAGGTGTTTTTCCAGCCGTGTTTCTTCGCTCCCTTGTCTTTATACCAATCCATTCCCTTATCCCCTCCTTTTTTGCCTTTTCCGCCCCATTTTTTCTTTCCATGCTTCTTTCCATGCCAAGAACCATGCTTCTTTTTGCCCTTTTTCTTACCACCTTTTAAGGGAATATTTATTTTTAATCAAAGGTTTAATTGAAATGATTTTTGAGAGTCGAACCCCATTTCCCCCATTTGTGCCCTCCTTTTCCAAAGTCGTGGTGTCTATCGATTTGAAAATAATTTGAATTTAATTGAATGGGAAGTGATTGACAATTATACATACCCTCCGTGTTTGTGATGCTTCTTATAGTTATGTGCAGCATGTTTGTAACCCCCTCCCCATTTTCCATGACTATGCTTCTTTTTCTTAGCCCCCTTTTTCTTGCCGCCTTTTTTCTTCCAATGACCTTTCTTCTTTTTATAGTGTTTATGTTTTCCCTCCGCCGCAACCAAATCAAAGGTCTGTAGCGTCGGAACACTCAACAGAAGATCCTTTGCATCATTTGTTTCGGGTTTTACTAAATTTGTTTCGTCTTTTGTTTCGTAACTCTCTTTCTCTGCTAAACATTTTGATACCAAACATATTAAGAGTGAACCCAATAATATCAGCTGACATACAAACAAAACAAAAAATTACAATTAAATAGTTATTTGTTTTGAAATATCATTGAAAAAAGCGGTGATTTATCGAAAAAAAAGATAATTTAAAATCAATTCTAAATATGATTTATGGTATTCTTGAGCGATAGAGTCGAACAATCCTATTGTCAAATGTTTTACAAACGACTGACCTATCAATCAGTACTCGAGTTTTACTCCAATCAAATGACATCACTTTAAGAATCACTTTTACAAAAAAAAATTAATGAAATATTTGAAAAAAGTTATTTATTTAGACTTTTGTTTTAGTTCTATAAATATTTCTTTAGAATTCATAAAAGAAAAGAAATTCATTGAAAAGGTTGAGAAAAACTAAGCTAGATTGATTTATATGATTTTGAGATTAAGATTAAATCAAACGATATTTAGTATAAAGTGATAAGTGATGACTTGATTTGAGAAAATAGTAAAAAATATTTGATTCTTACGACGTTCTCATTATTGGTATAAATGAAAGACAAAATTAAATAGTTTGAGAAGTAGTAATAGTATAGAAAAGTTATTATTAATAATTTGTAAGATTGGACATATTGGACATACCTGGTAATTTAGAGAATTTAAGCGCATATTAAATAAAATAAATAAATAAAATGTTTGCTTTCAATTCAAAACATTACAGTTATTTGTGTTTAATAATTGAATTTTGTGGACACATATCAAAAGTAAAATGATTTCATGATTTTAAGTCAAATCGAAAGAAGAACTGAAATGACTTAATAAGAGACAATCGTTTAAATAGTTTTAACCAATAGTTTTGGTCATCAATTGAGTTGTATTGTATCAGAAGGGAATAGTCTCGACTCAAGTCATTAAAAAAATTCTGCAAAAAACTAAATAAAAACAGTTTTGTGTGAAATGAGAGGAAAACTTTCAATTTTTATTTCTTCAATCAATTGTGCGGTCGTTTCGATAGATTCAATAGAAATGTGTTTAGAATTTAGTTATAATTTGTTAATCGATGCGTAACCGAGAGAATCGTATTCGCGCTCTGATTTGGTTTCATTCGGTTTATTACTAATCAATCGCTTTTGTCGTCAAAAGGAAATCAAAATTATAACCTCTGATAAGAGTCACCAAAAAAGATGTTTTTAAAGTGAATTCAATTTTATTTTTAAAGTTTTTCTATTAATTGAATTAAACAGAAATATCTATAAAAAGTAAATATTTCGACAAAACATTTGGTCTATTCTTCCGGAATTGAGTCCAGCTTTGGGTCGATCTCTGATTTTGAAAGAATGAACGAAATTATATTGAATCAAAACTTTCAAATATTTGATAATTAGGCAAAAAAAGTTTAATAGACATTAGATTTAATAAGTTTTGATGAACTTTCAATGTTTTTCAATCGCTCTAAATGTCAAATAATCTCAAACATCCAATTAATGAGACATTCATTGGTTTGACATTTAATTCACTGCAATTCAATTCAAATCATTTGGTTTCGGCCCTCATTTGCAATGATTCGGAAATAATTCAGATAAAAGTCATTTCAGTTTTTGAGGTCAAGAACTGAAAGTGATATCAAGAAAATGATTGAAATAATTATTACAAAAATAAAGAAAATATTGATCAGAAAAATACCAAACTTTGTTTTGAATACTTCCTGTTTGATCTAGCCTATTTGTCTTTCCATTTATATTGTATTTACATTGTATCATAGTAAATTGTCGAAATTTATAATGATTGCTGATTTTAATTATTGGGAGCTTAGTCATTTTGTCGAAATTTTAGTTTAGTATAAATTTTGTTTGTTATTAGTCTGATTCAAATGATTACAGTTATTAATGATTATTAATTTTGTTAATAATTAAATTTCAAGAAAACATTTTATAAATAATATATTATTGAAACTCTTTTTCAATAGACGTAACGATAATTTATTTCAAGTTTTTGTTACAGTTTTGTCAAAAGCCCAAAAAAGTTGAGATTTTCTAATAATGACTTAATTTAGTCAATGATTCGAGACTTTAATTAATTGAATAATAAGAAACAGAAAGGAGTTAACAATAAAACGATTGGTTTTATTATTTTAATTATAATATAAAATAAAATGATAACAATATTGAATAATATAATTAAACAAACAAGGTTATTTCAAATAAGTTATTGAGTCCAGAATCAATTGAAAAATAAACGAAAAAGTGTTCAAAACTACATTTAAATCGATTTATTGAATAATTTGATCCGTTTTTAAACGGATTACTGAAAAAATTTAGTCATAACTTTTGGAGCGAGTCTTTCCCTTTCCTTTTCGAGGACCGTCTTTATCAGAATCATAAGAATCTGAAAATGACTGGAAGTTTCCTCTGCCATAACTAACAGAGAAATCGCTTTCATTCGGATCCTTATCCTTAGGTTCAGCTCTTCTAAAGAAAGCGAAACTTCTGTTTATTTTCTTCGGTTTTTTTCTTCCTTTCTTTTGACGGTTTCCTCCTCTCCCTCTCTCATTGCCATAAAGTGGGGGTCGTTTCTGCTGTGCTTTCGGTTTACGTTTAGGTGTAGCTCCGAAATCCTCGTCATCGAAAGAAGGGTCTTCATAATCATTAGAAGGGGAGGAACTCATCTTTTGTTTGGTTTTCTTAATTTTTTGTTCATTTTTGACTACTTTTTTTCGAGGCTTTTCTTCGTCGGACTCGTCCTTAAAGTCATAAAAACCCGAATCATCGAAACCGAAGTCATCTTTTGGAACGTATTCTGAGTTATCTCTTCTGAAGACAGGATTATCCGCATAACTCTTTCTGTCATTTGATGACTTCGGTTCCATTTTGTCGGAGTCCATACCTCTCGAAGCATAGGATAATTGGGGCATAAAATCAAAATCTTCGTCGTAATCGTCATAACTGATAGGGTTTGGGGTTTGGAATATCATATCTTGTTTGGAGTCACTCGTGGCTGTCGTGGCGACAGTGAGTGGGCTCTCTTCACTACTGGCCCCTTCATCTCCTGGGAAATGGCATTCTTTGGTCATCACAATACTCGTGAATTTACGAGAATTTCCATCAGAATTGCGTTTAGTTCTTGTGATCCCATTAATAGGGTTTGGGTTTGGCTTCCCTGGGAGTCCCGTCTTTAACACGGGAATTGCCTGAACCTCTTTAACGACCTTTAATTGCATTTAATTAAAAATTTTATTTGAAATAATTTTAAAATGACTTACAGTTCGACATCCCTTTTGTTTAAGGGATTCCGGATTCAGATCAATATTAGGCATAACAAATGGCGGAGAGGTATCCCTTTCTCCATTATTGTCCTCTTCTGAGTCTTGATAATTCACTTTTACCGGATATCTAAATGATTCTAATTCTTCATCGTCTTCATAATCTTCATGAAATTCAGAAGCAGCTGGCTCATCGTCATCTTGCTCATCATTATGGTCGTGATTGTCCCCATCGTTATACTGAGGATCATCTGATTGTGAGACATATTCTGCAAAATCTATTGGATCTGTCGGTGATTCTGTCGGAGGGCTCTCAGAGAGAGATTTAAATTCAGTTGTTGTCGGGGGTGTTGTTGGGAAAGATATACCGGAAGCACTCATTCGTTCGGCTTTAAAATTGTTGACATCGGAGTCGACATCGATTTCATTGATTTTACTTTCGTCCGATTGATAGCCTTTTGAGCTATAATTGACTCTACGATAGGGAACGCCATTTGATGCCAACGCCAGCAAAGGAGTTATGTGAAGGATTCGCGACAAGACTTGTGCCGCTATATTGTGTGCATTGATTTGATTGGATTCAGTGATGTTCTCAGTTTGAGGGACTGTTGTCTGAGTATCTTTCAAATCATTTATTGTATTTTCTGTTGAAGTCATTAAAATGTTTTGTTTGGACCCATAATCAGTAGTTCGCACTTCTTTTGACTCTTCAAAGACTAATGAAGTGGTTTGGGGTGTCGTCTGATTTGTGCCCAAACGAGACGACCAGTCCTTAAATGTTTGTAATGTTATTATTTTAGGCGAAGAACCAATGGTTATGTCTTTTCTCAGTTCGCTTTCATTAATGGATTTTCCGCAAATGTTTTGACTCAAAGTCAATAAAACAAATGAAGACAATAACCACTGTTTTCGATAAAAAAGTCCATTTGTCTGCAAATAATCAAAACAAAAAATTAGTCGATTTATAGCTTAGAAAAGTAAATCTAAAAACTTTTGATTAATTTTTTCATTGAATTTCGATATTCTAGTTAAACAACTCTAAGACAGTTTTGAAGATCATTCAGTCGTAAGAATAAAAAGTTTTGTTATCATAAGAAGTATGACATCAATGGTTGTGCCAATGAGTGAAGTAACGGTTGACAACCTTTGACCTAAACTGAGCTCAATCTAGTCGTCTGTGAATTTTACAAAAATTTTGTAGAATTTTCAATAATATGTCAGATATTAACTCTTTTATCACTTGAAGTATAAATTCAATTCTCAATAAACTCATTAATGAACTGAAAATTGAATTACTTTTCATAGCTTTTCAAGTAATTATTTGAATTATACCTGATAATTTTAAATATCAAATAATTTATAATTCAAACTTGATGTCAGAAAAAGCAAAACAATTCCAAATATATATATAATAATGAGTTTATTTAAGAATAAATGTCTTAAAAATATCTACAAGGAGTATTTTAAATAATTGAAAACTATTGGAATAATATATGTTTTTCTTCTGAACTCTCAAACTTCAACACTATTTGACTCGAATTTTAGTAGACTTTCAGAAATGATTGATAAGTATTGGAAAGTTATCAACGATAACACAATTCAATGGAAATTAATTTTTTTCGATTAGAAAACATAATTAACTAAAATATAAAGGGTATTATTTGATGATATCTTTCTCAGAAACAAATTAACTCTAGAGGAAAAATTTGTAACAATAAGCAAACTTATTATACTAGATGAAACTTATGATAAAAAAATACAATATCTAATTGAAAGAACCACTAAACAAAAATCAAGTTAATTATTTAGATAAAAAAAATTCAAGTACTTACATTATCTTGCTTAATTTTATTTATCATCTTAAATCGAAATGAAAAATCGAAGAGAAAGTATCCGCATTAGAAATATCTGTAAAATTATAAAATTAATTATTGAACTCAAATCAAATTCAATGCAATTATAAGCGAAGAAGAGCTCAAAAGTTAATACATTTATTAATTTCGAACAACTCTTAAACGAAAGTGTTTTGAAGTATTGATTTTGAGAAGACTAACGAGTGTTACATCAAATCATTTCTGTTAACAATAATATAGTAAAAGCCGAGCCTTTCGTATCATTTGAACAATGATTGCAAACAAATTTTTGGTTCCCAATACTTAAAACGCTTTACTTCTCAAGCAATGAAGCGATCCTTTTGAAGACAATAATAATATTTGGCTTTTGTTTCGTTGTTTTTTATTTTCTGGTAATTATTTTTTGTTTAAATTTTTCTTATTTACAGAAAGAAAACCAAATTTATAAAAGTTTTCGCTTCCGTTTGATTAAAATAAAACATCTTTTGTTGAAAATTCATTTATCGATAGAAAGTTATTTTTGATTTGATTTGAGGAAAAATTGGTTGACTTATAGCAAAAGTTCTCAACAAATCAATTATTTGAAGCAAACCATCACTTGATAGCTTCGGAAATATCTAATTAACTATTTTTTTTCCTATTAAAACATTTCACAAAAGAAAGTTTTCGTCAAAAAAAGAATCTTTCAATTTTGGTCTTTTAATTTGTGTATGTCTATTAAAAATGACCAGGATCTTTAAATTGGTATTACTTAAAGTTAATTCAAATTTATTATGGAAATAAAATGATCGTATTTTGATTTTATCAACAAACCTAAAATTTTTCCAATCTTTAGTTAAGCATTGAAGTAATTTTTAATCATGCTAAAATTAATGTTCTAGAATAAAAAAAACTTTAAGATTTTATTTTAAAAATTCGATTACTTGTCGTTACATATAGAGTAGAGTTGAACTTATGTTCCAATTCTACAAAAAATTATTTATTTCATATTTCAATGATTTTATGATTAAAATATAGGAAATGATAGATTGAAAATGAGCTTGGTTACACCCAATTCAAATGAGTCAGAATTGAAACCATTAATATTTTTTTGGAGTAAAAATAAATTTATCGAATCCAAGATTTACGACCACTTTATTAATTATTAATTCTAAGAATTATCATAACTCTTGACATAAGGTTAGACATCAAATACAATCTTTTATTTAAATTGAATTCTAAGAAAAAATAATTTTAATGATTTAAAAGTAAATATGAAAGTTGAAAGTTTAAGAGCCAACAATATTTAATTATTGACAAAATAGTATTTATTATTATTTTTATGATTTCGTTTAATTGGACGCACTTTTGGTCGTCTTTGATATAGAATCGGATTCTTATAATACTTAACTTTCGGTCGCATTCGAGACTTTTGAGAAGAAATAGGATAAAGAGCTGTCATTTGTGGTCTTCCCCTCACCTTTTTAACCATTGGATATCGTCTGCGTTTGCGGTAATACCTTTTGTAGGGATTGGACGCAACATATCTTCGGTTAACTAAATTGCTTTCATCCGTTTGCAGTTCCGACATATTATTGTCAGACATAACAATATTTTCATTTGAATTCTGTGCCGAATACGACGGATACGGATAAACAATTTTACGCCAATAAAGGTTTGCATAGAGAGGTCTTTGTTTTATCTGAGCCTCCGTTATGGGACTCACCACCGGTTTTGGAGCCATTGATTGCATTTGTTCTGATGGCAAGAAATATGGCTTATATTTTCTTGTGTGAGGTCTGAGTGGAATCTCCCCATAATT
The DNA here is from genome assembly GCA_034700625.1 of Tectocepheus velatus. Taxonomy (NCBI): domain Eukaryota; kingdom Metazoa; phylum Arthropoda; class Arachnida; order Sarcoptiformes; family Tectocepheidae; genus Tectocepheus; species Tectocepheus velatus. The sequence continues at coordinate 38,692 of JAQIXV010000192.1, forward strand.
ATTATAATCGTTTGCGACAATTGGTCTGAAGTTGTTTTTTGGCTCAAATTCGTATTCTATGCCTTCGTTTTGGAAATCATCTTCGATGAGATAGTCGTCCGGCAGTCGATTGCTATACAAGTTATCCCTCAGATCTGACTTTTCTGAATATTGTGTTGACTCAATATTTGAGTTATTGGTTGCCTCCACATAATTGTCGCAATTTACATCATGGACATATACGTCAAACGTCACCAAACACAATAAAAAAGCCCAATTTTTCTTCAAAATCTTGAATAGAAATTATAAATTTTATTGCGAGGGAGAGAGGGAGGGAGAGAGAGAGAGAGAGAGAGAGAGAGAGAGAGAGAGAGAGAGAGAGATTCACCATTTTATCCATTTATTCGAGTGATTAATCCAAGTCTTCATTTGAAATTCGACTGAAAAAACTTTTAACTATAATTTGATTAATAATTAAATTGAAGAGAATTAAAGTTTTTAATCGAAACAAAATTATGATATAATTAACGAAATATTAGAGAAAATGAGACGAACTCTTAGTTCTGACATTTGAGTCGAGAGAAGAACTGAAAAGATTTTTGTAATTTTGAATTTATTTTATATGAAGACAACAATTAAGTAATGGATCCGATATAACAAAGACTTCAACAATAGATATGAATTAAAACTGAAGAGTTAGTGGTAGATAATAGTGAATATCCTGATGAGTCTGTGCCAGTATGTCAAGCGTCACACCAACGATGACCTCAACACTCGACAAATAAATGGATAAAAAGAATCGTTTGTCAGAAACCAAAGTCCCATAAAATTAGATGAAATACAATACCCTTTGAATCAATTTATTCATTAAAGCAAAGATTGTTTCAATTGTTTTCAAGTTTTTAAAACTTTATAATTAAATAAATTCAGAAAAAATTAATTAAATTTTTCAATTCAATTATTCTGGCGTAACAAAAAAGTAGCAAGGTAATAATGCTTGATTTCTTTTAGGATCTGAATATATTCCCAATAAGTAGCATGCTAAACCTCAGGACGTAATTATCATAGAAAATAATTTTTGAGAGATTAATTAAAAGTAATTAAATTAATTTACTGAAATCTACTAATAACCTTAATTTTGAACTAGGTGAAATATAGAATAAACTAAAGTGAAATAAATAAAACGATTTGATCTTATAAATAGTTTTTGTAATTTCCAATATCTTGTTAACCTCTTCTACAATAAACATGTTTTTAATGTTTCAGAAATTCTTGAATTCTTGATAAGAATCTAAAGTTAATAATAATTGAAAATCGAGTAAAACATTATTTATTGCTTTAAGTTTCTATGGAAACCATTTGTTTGTAAACAAATTCACGAATTTTAGAGAATTTTTTTTTCGTCACTTTATCTTTGGATCAGATCATCAGAAATGTCACAATTGGTTGAAATGATATCAAATCTGAGCGAACAGTCGTCAGCCATCCGTCCGCTGCCCAAAGAAGTATCGATTTGTGCCGTTTGTAAGGACGACATCAGCACTAATTTGGGCCGAAGACGACTCCTCTTCCATTTGGATGACTCTGTGAGGAGTGACCCGACATCACAAGTGGTAAAACAAGTCCACGACTTAATGTCTTTGTTCGCAAACGGGGCTGAAGGACGTCAGTGCGATCTGAGTAACTGTTCCCAAGAGTTTGTCGGTTCGATGTCTGCCAAATGGTGTTGTCGTAAATGCGAGCGAATGGTTGATAACATATACAAGAAGTTCGAACAATTGCAACAGTTCTACAACCAGTACAGGGAGTGTCCACTCTCTCGACTCCTCCATTCTTTGAGTGTTGACAACAGTCCTCAAACAGATCCGATTAGTGACCAAACGATTACAATTCATGGCGTTATTATCCCTGAGTCTGATGTCAACGAAGAGTTTAGTCAAATCTCAATCGCAACGAATCCGACAGAAGATTACAATCAAACTGAGATTCAATTGACTGAAAACAGTTCCAAAAGAAAGAAATCATTAGAGGATGACATCGAAACAGAAACAGATGAATGTCATACACAACCAAATGGTGACAATCATAGGGAAACTCGAAGTAAAGCCCAATTGAGGCAAACAAACGGTTTTCCGAAAAGCAATAAAAGACTAAAAATTGAGAAAAACTCTGAAAACGATTCCACAAAAAGTGATAATCAATGCAAAAGTGATTTGATTTTTAGTGAAATGAAGAGTCAAACGGACAAACAGATTGTATCCTCACTTTTCAACCAATATTATGAGGGAGTGATAAGAGCGCTGTTGAGCGACGAGACCACAAAAAGTGTGGCCATACGAGAAGTGGCCCGTTTTGTGTGGAAGGAGTGTTCACAGGCCGGCACTCAAGTGGCAAAACTCTCCAATTCTTTGAACACTTTGAGAATACCAGAACTGAAACGACTGATACAAACGAGTCTCCCCTCGACTCTACTCCTTTTCAGTGTTATGGCCGGTAAAGAGAAGTCAGTGTCGGCGCCAATAGTGACGATGATATCCACACTGTTATATGCACTCAATAGTCACGCAAATCTGTTCCAGAAGATTGTGTCTACAGTTTTGCTTCATTCGAAGTGCAATTCTTCGACAATAGAAAGGCTTCACTCATACAAAGTGTGTATCGCTTACGAAACTCTCGTCTCATTCCTCGACCGCAACACTCAGTCGACAAAAATTCAGAAAATGGTTAAAGACTTTCAATTGTGAACACAATTTTATGATAGCCTTTCCCTCTGAATGGCTCTAAATGTTTGACAAATTACTTATTTTTGGTTCAATTCTTTTGATTTATTGTTTTAATACTTAAGAATAGAATTAAAAGACTATATGAATGTAAATCCTAAATGAGTCCTTGGTCTTTATAATCAATTTGAATAAAGTTCAATTTGTATTTGTGTTTAAAAACAACTAAAATATTTTATTAATTCAATCAATTTATTGGACATTTTTCGGTAAAATTTCAAATAATCTGAAAAAGAGTTGAGATTTGTGTTCGGAGACATTCATTTGATTAGAAATTCTATCAAAAAAGTCAATTCTTTCGCTCAAAGGATTCAATTGAATGATTGTCTCTAAAATATCGACCAATTCTTCACAAAACGACGGATACAATAATTGTTTTGAATTTTGATTAATGTTTTGGACGTCAAGTGTTTGACAAATGGTTTCAATTATTTTGAAGATCTCTTCGATGATAACCGAAGAGTTGGAATCAGTTGTTAAGTTGAAAATAGTTTGTTTAGACCAACAAAACAAAGCGTTTTCAGTGCACAACACTTTTGCGCCGATGTATTGTCGACTCATTCGTTGAAAAATTTTCAGAATTAAGACTCGATTTTCTTCTTCACTTAAATCGGAATCAAATAAACTGAAGAGATCTGAGAATACATTCCTCTTAAGGCATAGTTTGATGTCTTCTTCAGTTCTCAAACCGTCGCAAATCCAGGAAATGATAAAACGTTGCAAACGTTTATGGGTTTCGTTGTCCGAAGAGAAGAGGTTTGTATAGAAATCGGGCAAAACATTGAAGTGAACCGTCGGTCGACTCATCAAAAATTTTCTGACCGTTTCGTAGAGTTTGTCGTTTGGATGAAGTAATACATCGATTATTCGGATCAGAAAAACAGATATCAAACTCTTGAGACGAATGTTGTCTTCTGTGACACCACTTCTGATACAATCAATTATTGCGATCCAAAGGAACCGGTCTTTTGGAAAGGAAGCCATTTGGAGGTGAGAATGAAATCGACTCAAAACACTATACGCCAGACATCGCATATCATCGCAAAGACTGGACAGACCTCCGATTGTATACGAAAGACAACCATAAGAAACAAATTTATGGCATTTCACTAATGATTGGTTCGATAAGAGCTGATAGAAGAGCGGCAGAAGAAAACGGGGATCAGTCAACTCGTGGCCGTCCTTCATATCAATCACTTCAATAGGACTTAGAGTCAAATCAATCGGAAAGTGATTTAAAGTGTTTTTCAATTGGTTTTCATTAATTGAAGACAAGATTTGCTCCATTTTTGGTTCCTTAAGAAGAGTTTCTTTTTGTTTGTTTTTAATCGAGTAATGAATGGCTCCGTTGACTCCCCATAAGAATGGCTGAAAACGATACAAATTGAGTCCATTCTTCTCCATAATTGATAACAATTTGAGAAGATTTTGATCCGTTTTAGTCAAAGACAAGTTATAAGCGCTTAAAACGATTGAAATTATTTCGTTATTATTTCGGTAATTGTTTATCAGATTTAAGTCCTTTTCATAAATAAGACTTAAAATCAAAACCAATTGATATTTGATTTGAGAAGTAATTAACTTTTGGTCGATTAATATCGTATTAAACATCGAATGACCGCATATTAGCTCTAAAGTTGTTTCAAGAGATATATCATTTACCGACAATTTCTTCATTAAATCCATTATTAGTTCCAATAGTTTTTGTCCAATAATTTCATTCAATTCTTCATTAAGTGATGTCTTCAGAGTTTTTCGTAAAAATTTTGTCCACAAATTGTTTTCATTAATTAAAGCAATCATTTGTTTGTTTGAAATATTTTTCGCAAGTTTTTCAGAAATCAAATCAATTGAATTCATATCAAAATCATTATTATCTTTGTTTAAAGTCTTAACTAAACAAAAGTATTCATTAAATAAATTAAAAATCTTTTGACTAATAATTTCACTCATTTTTAATGTAATTTAATTAAAACTTTTTTAAAATAATTTTATTTAATAAACATTTAAAAGCATTGAAAACATTGAAAACATGTGTTTCGCGTATTTATAATGATTTGAATTAAGACAACGAGAGGTCACTAAAAGTCTTATCAAATAATTTTCATTAAAAAGTTTAAGATTTCAATAAAATCTTTGCAATAATAATATTTTGAGCAAGGCAATTTCAATTCAAAATATAATTCAAAATATAATTCAATTTGTATTTGATTTCAATGAAAAAGTATTTAATTAAGACTCATTAAAATGAGATAATAATTGAATAAATGAATAATTTATTGAATTGAAAGGTATTGAGAAAACAAACGAGAGATAAGACACCCAACAGACCTCCAAAACATCGATAGAAACTCTATCATAGAGTCTATAATTTTCTGAAAGATTTTATCGTTTATAGGAATTCAAGAGAATAATGATTTTAATTGAAAAATAAAATAAATATTTAATTAAATGTTTAAATTCAATACAAAATTTAGTGCAATTAAATACAAATTAAACGAAAATAAATATTAATAAATAGTTTGAACTAAAATATCGATACAATAATTGAATTACTTTTTCTTCTTTTTATTCATTTGTTTGACTTCTTTATCGATTTTGCTGTGAGTCAGTCGAAAGTCTTCGGGATTTTCATATCCCTTAGAATTTGTTGGTTTTGCGATAACACTGTTAGTCGACAATCTTTTTGTCTTTTCGGTATCCTTTGCCTCTCTGTCCAGTCTTTCCGTATTAAATGTCAATCTTTTTCCTCCAATTTTATAACCCTTTTCGTCGTATTCCTCTTTTTCTGTGCCTTTATTTTTAGGGCTCTTCGGTGTCGGACTCTTTTTTGATGCCTCTCCGATCTCTTCGAGAGTCTCTCCTCTTTCTTTGCGCTCAGCCTTCCTGTCAGAAGCAGTTGAGACATAAGTGGATCCGCCGGACGCTTCACTATAAATGGACCCTTCCGTCCCTTTTTCCGGATCTCTTTGAAAATTCTTTTGTCCTCCAAATGAAAGCAAACGAAATAAATATCGGAAAACACCGAATAATATGACACCAAATGAAGCGGTGATCACAAGAGTTGAGACCAAAAGTTGTAACAAAAGAATCGTTTCATCGAATCCTTCGATTTTCAATATCTTTCGTATTTCGTTGTCTTTTATGATCAAAATCTTGACGATAATCGTCGACATCAAAGATATGACGAAAATTACGGTCAAAATAATTGTTTGAATTAAAAACCAAAATTTTTTCGACTCATTCGATGCTATCGTTTTATTCAATTGTTTTTTGACTCCATTTCGATAAATGATTGCAAATAATTCTGTTATCAGAAAAGATGTAAGACTTGAGCCGAAGACTGATACCAATGACAACACAATTCGGTTATCTTTCAGATAAGGGTTTAATTGAACCAAAAGAGCAGACATTAGAGCGAATGTCAAGTTTATGAGAAGAGCAAAGAATAGTAAGACTTCAAAAAAATTCAGTTTCGGCCGAATTATGATTCCGTTTGTATTCCAACCAATCATTTGTTCGCCAAATGTCTCAAAAGTCAGACAATAAAATGTCGGACAAAAAGTTTCTTTTGAAAAGAATTGGAGAGACTCTGACTTCACCTGAAGTATGTTTTGAATGTCACTCTTCTGTACCATCTCTTTGATGGCATAAAACAAAAGCTCGCCTTTAATCGTATCAAACACTTCAACGCCTTCGAAGAATATCTTCACTTCTATTGAAATGAAATAATAAAAAAAATTGAAATAATTTTCAGATAATTTTCTCATTTGAATACCTGATCCGCTGTTATGAGAGGCTCGGACTTGAGTTATCGGCGGCAAAGACTTTCTTCGGACAAGAATTATGAGATTCCCATAATATTTGAGACAAAGATCTCTGTATTCTTCGAATTTTGAGCAATCGATAGGAATTGAAGCGATTTTAAACATTTTTTCGTCGTTTGGTTTTTGGTGTAGTATTTCAAAAACGATTGAAGTGTTTTTCATATTAAAATCATTTGACGGATGACTGAATATTGGCCTCAATTCAAACTCAGGACACAATCCAAATGATTGAGCGTTTGTTAAACCTTTTTGTAAAACTTTTTGAGACGTCTTTTTGACAAAACATTGTCCGACTATTCGTAATAAAAATGTTATGAGAAAAATGACCCAAATTATGGAAACAGCTATAAAGTAATGCATTCCTTTAATTTGCTTTAAATTAATTTAAAATCTAAACATCGATTGATATTAACTCAAATGGAAGTCAAAAGAAAGTCTAAAAAGAATATAAAAATTGTGTTAAAGTCTCGCCATTTCAGAAACATTTTCATCTCTAATAGTTTCGCGAGAATTGTCTCTCAATTTTATATTTGATTTATAATTAATTTGGAGTCAAATCAAAAGTTTTGAGACAATACCTAAAGCGCGTAAATCTTACAAATTATTGTCTCAATTATCAGTTGAATATACGTTTGACAGTAATTGACGTATTTTTGTGCTATTTGTGGACAACTATCTGTTGAAGACTTGAAGTGATACAAAATGAATAGAATTTGTTATTACTTGTGTTGTGGCTGTTGTTGTCCCACCTCTTCATTCAATAAGAAAGCGGTTAAGAAGAAAAAGATGGAAAAAGAAGAGGCGTTCCAATTGATTCTCGATAAGACCCAATCAAAGAGTGAGTCCTTTTGGCGCAAAACCAAAGACCCGAAGAATGTGAAGACCGAGGATATGACGGAACAGTTTAACATTCCATCTGAAAATTTTCGGACAGTCGATGATATCTATCTTCAAAAGGGATATCGCATTATAGGACAGATAGACTCCGGCTCTTATGGCGATGTCCTCAAAGGCCAACATTTGGAGACGAAGACATTTATAGCGATTAAGAGAATCACAATTCAGGAATCGTTTGACAATAAGACAAAAGAGGAGAGAGAAGACGCTCTGATTGATGTGAAGAACGAGTTGTTTGCTCTCGAAAAGCTACACCACCCGCACGTCATAAGACTTATACAACACTTTATGATAAGAACAGACGTTAGCCTTAATCTCCACATTTTGATGCAATTGGCGGACGGCGGGAATCTCTTGAAACAGTGCCACAAATTCGGTCCCTTTGATGAGAAACAGTGCAAAATATGGTTCGCACAGATGTTGAGTGGACTGTCGTATATGCATGTCGGAGAAGATCGCTCACAGAGACCTCAAATGCGATAACATTCTTCTGGATGTCGCCAAAGACCTACTTATTTCTGACTTTGGTTTAAGTCGATTGGTTTGGCGTAAAAGTAAAGGAGACCTAATGTCTCAAACATATTGTGGAACCCCTCCTTATATGGCGCCCGAAGTCTTAATTATTAAAAAGAGAAGTGATTTGAAATACAACGCATTTAAAGCCGATGTTTGGGCTCTTGGGGTCTCTACCGAATGTTTCACAACTCGTATCCCTTTCCGCAAAACAAAGCGAAGGCATTGAAATATATGAAGAAACAGAAGTGGAAGTTCTCGCACTCACGACAACCGAGTCTTCAATTGAATAGTTTTCTCAAAACAATATTCAATTCCACAGAAACAAAGAGACCGACGACTATAGAGCTTCAAAAACATGTTTGGATCAAAAAGGCTTTCGAGGAAACAGAGACCAAGAGTCAACTCTTGAAGAAAACCACTGAACAATCAGACAAAAGCTCGAAGTAATTCTCATATCTTATTGACAGTCATTTCATTATTTATATTTAATTTTCAAAAGTTTTGTCAGATTTTATGATTTCTATTACATTTACCGCCAATTAATCGTTACTTTATTAACAAAATAAAGAGTTAATTAAAAGTCATTTAATTTAAGAGAAAATTAATTAAATAAATATATCTTTCGATAAAATAACGAATCGATTGAGATATTTATTGGACTGAATGTGCCTTTCATTGATTAACTCAATCAGAGCTTAAAATTAAATAGTTTTTCATTTAAATTAAGTCTTTGTTATAATTTCACGAATTGTTTGTCATATGAATGAGTCTATCCTTGAAATCCCAATCAATTTGATGATCGCGAGACCGGCTTCGGGTTGATCTGTGGTTACCATATGTCCGGCGTATCGAACACTAATAAAATCAAATCTTTCGAATTTCTAAACAAAAAACTCGCAGTCTTTTCCCCGACTGTCCACTTCTTGGTCTTCTCAACCAATTTATATCTCAATTCATAGACAAAACCCTGTCCTCCGAGAAAATCACAGACAAGATGTGTGTCCCCTTTATATACAATAATTTTCTGTATTTTATACCCTCCAAGTATTTTGTAATCAAGGCATCCGTTTCCTATCGCTATTCCCTTCAAATTGATTTTCTACTGATTTTCTATAATCTTGACGGCAAGGGTCGGCACATTAACGCCTCCATAACTCTCTCCGGTTATAAAACGAATGATTACTAAATTGTGGAAACTTTTCAAAGAATCTCTTCAGCTCTGAATAGTTGTCAGCGTTTGAAAATTTGTTTGCCTCGAAAGTAGTGGTATTATAGCCATATCCGACATCAACTGGTGATTCCAAATACAAGACATTAGCCAAAGTGTTCCACGAGTGCAGATCCTCCACAACAGTCTTTTCATCATTTTTGTCTCTGAAGGCGTTTATCCTAGACATCGGTATTGGGTTTCATCTCTAACTTTATGTGAGAAGAGCTGATCAGTGGGTTTACAATCTCTGCCTCTGTTGTGGACTTCTTCTCTCAAATCCGATATCTATATCACTTTAACGGACCCTTTAATCTGATTTATGGCATTTCTTACGTAAGAATTTTTTACAGTCCGGACATTCGTTCTTCAATTGATAATATAAATTTTGAAGATGATCAAGCTAGTCTAATGAAAAGTTTAAATACTCGTTTCTATCAATCGCTTTGATATTCTAAGACTTTCATTAAAATGAGATAATAATTGAATAATTTATTGAAATGTATTGAGAAAACAAAAGAGAGATAAGACATCCAAATCGTGGGTCTCAGGGTATTACCTGAAGAACAGAACTGTATGTCATCTGTCAGACCACTATCTGACCCGAATATATGAGATGACTGTCCACTCAATCCCGGTGTCGGCAGACATTAGGCGGACTTTTGGCGGTCTTATTCGGGTTATACGGTGGACAAGTGGGGCACCGGGAGAGTACGGGCGGAAGGAATCAGTCGTTTATGAAAGGTATCCGAAGACGCGTCGTTCTGTCATTTTTAAAGTGAGACTCATTTGGCGGTTATAGGAGTCTATGTCTCACCCGACAGACCTTTGAATTGTTGACATACGAGTCCAGTCTTGCAGTTAAGTCCCCTATGAGTCACTACTTTTCCGTCTTATCCCTCAAAAGAATTTTGAAAACCAAACGTTTGTCCGAACGACAATTTTTCTGTCGTTGAGAGCCATCGCCACTCCTCAACATTTAACCGAACGAATACTTTTACGGATCCGCAATCCTTTCTCTTGCGACGAATCACTTGAGATCATACCGGAAACCAACGGTAAGCCGCGGCAAACACTTTTGTGGTGTTTATCTTTATATCCGTCTTACGCTACTTCCGCTCACACCTGAGCCGTTACTCTTCTCATACCATAAGTCCATAGAACTTATCCGTAAACTCCGTTCTAAACGAAAAGCCTTTTCGACTAAAATTTCGAATCTTTTTAGAGATTCCGTTCCAATACTTTGAAAGACTTGAGTCCCACCGAAACTCTATATACACTCAACTTTGAACTTCTGTTCCAAACATTTCCAAACATTTTAGTCCTGCGATCGCAAGACTTGACTCCCACTTCGAAAAGAGTGGTAACTAAGCACTGCTTTCACAAAACCGAAAATGACTTCACTATGATTTGAATATAATTTGTTTTTATCTTTTTCATCAATAGTGTTGGCTCAGGGTACAATTGATTTCGATTTTGATTAGACTTTTATTTTCCATTTTTATTAATGAACTTTTCAATAAATGAGCTTGATATTTCAAATTTTGAATGTTTTATTAGAAAATCATTTCAGTAAAGTTTTGAATTTAATTGAAATTTGCTTAAAATGAAATTCAGGGTAAATTATATTGTATTAAATAAAATAAAATATTTATTAAATAAATTCATTTATTAATGAAATGTTTGGTATTTTTTGTTGAAAAGTGAGTATTAATTAATTTACAACAAAATAGAGTTAATATAGTTTTTTGACTAAAGATTCAAATGATTTAACTCTCGTTCCCATTAAATACCGAAATATATTTTACAATTGAAGTAAAGATATTTTAATATAAAAATCAAATGAAATAATCTAAAAACTAATCAATTAATAGCTATCTTTAGATCCGTTGATATTTTGTTTAACAGGAATCCAGTCTCCGGAGGAATGTCGGGGAGAAAAGCCTGAGTTCTCATTAATATATAGAGCGGAACCACTTTTATAGTTATTTTTGCCAAAAGAATGGTTCGACTCTTCAGTCGTATAGAACTGATAGTAAGGATTCTCTGTTGTTGTCGACTCATCATTGCTCTGGTCATGGATTGAGTCCCGATTTTCTGAAGACTCGATATGAGTTAATGAGTTCTGAGAGACATCTGGATTATGTTCGACCGTAAGATTAGGCTGTTTGTAGACATGGATCGGAGGTCTTAACCCCTGGTATATAATGATTGGCGGCTTCTTCTGAATCGAAGAGATGATGGGTTTGTCTGAAGGCATGACAAATGTCGGCTGAAATTGTGAGCCCGACATTTGATAGTCGTCCGGAATGTTAACCCATTTTTTATGAGAATTATTAGTTGTGTTTCGATTACTCTCAGCGAATGTCAGATCCCCCGAAAGACCCACTGGAGGTCGTCTCAAGCCATACATCATTAAGGGGTGAGATATAGGAATTCTAACGGGATATGAGACGGAGGGAAGGCCTAAAATTTGTGGCATTAACCCCATTGGCTTCATTGCCATCTGAGCCATATTTGTTGGCGCCGGAGCTATGCCGGGACCAAAACGCGCAAAATAAGGTGATGGCGGGGGTGGAGGTACTGGACGTCTGTAATTGAATAAATTCCCGAATGAATAGACAGGTCTTATGGCAGAAGCGGTCGGACGCAAGGGATTGATTCCTGTAACCCATCCGTTGTGGCGCAGGTGAGAGTTCATAAGAGCCAATCCCTCCATTTCTAATGGATTAGTCTGAGAAGCAGCAAAAACCAACTGTTCGTTTGTCGGACTGTTCACTAAACTTAAAGTCATTGGTCTTCTCGGACGCGAAGGATAGCGATTGTAACCCAATATCGAAGAGAGCCAACTGTTATCTGTTTCCCAATCAAACCAATTGGAACTGTATTTCGGATATTTGTCTCTCGACTTAATCATCGGATAGAAATCAATCGGTCGGTCGTACTCTTTATCGTAGTCTTTGTCAGCATTGAAGTCACTTCCAATAGAATTGGAGTATTGAGGGCTCGGTTTGTATTTAGTGTTGTCCTCTGAGTTGGAATCAGAGGATCCGTCGGAGTGTTGGGGAGAATATGAGTCATCATAACTCTCATGGTTTGTAGAACTTGAATAATCGGTGTCCTGTTTGTTACCTCGAGTTTTCACTCGAAACCCATAACTTTTTGAGTTTCCAGAGCCGAGAGGTGTTCCACTATAAGCATAGAACTGACTCGAGGCCGGATTAGTCGATACTTCGTGTTTGTTTGAAGGGGACGTCGATGTGTCCATTGAATTGCTAACAATTGGACTCTTCAGAACGTGGAATGATTCGGAAGCTGCGGTCAGTTCTGACAATTCGGGCTCTTTTATGATAATCGGTTGCGGAAACACATGAATTGGCGGATGACCTGAATAGACGACATGCGGAGCGTTGGCCAGAGTTAACGGACTATTCAATGAACTCAATATTGAATTGTTATTTACTCCTATTGTATGGCTAGACATCAAAGTGGGTCCATTGTTATCAGTCGGTCCCCATTTCTGAGTTTTCATTACAACCGGTTTATCACTAAAAAGCTTGAAATTAGACCATTTGAGAGCCCGACTCCCTCTCTGAGTGCCAGCGCTCGACACCTCTCCCAAACGTTTGTCGATATTTGAAAAATTATTATTTGGAGTATTAGAGCCATCACTGGAAGAGCTCTGACCAATCATATGAATGGGTGGACTCTCTTTTGACTTATAGATAAGAACCGGAAGGTCTTGATATGGAAACGGAACGTATTCTATATTCTTATCATTTAAAGTGATATTCTGTTGTCCTGTCTTTGGTTCAACTGAAGAACCATTTGGAGGATTCGGGAATACAATAATTGGCGGCTTTTCATCTGAATAGACGATAGGACCGACATATTTGACTTCTGTTTCATCACTTTTGGTTCCTTTGATTTCTTCGCATTTAAATCGACTGAAGGACCAAATCAGAGACAAAAGGAGCAGAATCTGAACAATTGACACAATTTTTCAATTAAATTGATTTTCAATCTTATTCTCATATGATATAACATAAATGAGACCCTCGGTCACAGTGGGTAAAAATAAGAAGGGCAATTTTTCATAAGCTCAAAAGAGTAGTTCCTGTCTATAGAGGTAATGTTTACTCCTGACGTTCTCCTAAACTAATATAACCCAAAACTCAAAAATTTTCACAAAAATTCTATCCCTTTCCCCAACTCTTCCGTATTTATAATATAATCGAAATTAATTCGAAGATAACATCGAATTCAGTTTAAAACAAACGACAATTCAATTATTGAATTAATTAGAGGTGACATAGTTTTGATCATTTTGATCAAGATTATATTATTATTAATTTATTAGACCTCTGTTTTAAAAGATCTGATAAGATATGTAAAATTTTTTAAACAGAATATTCTTTACAATCAATTTTAACATATTTGGGAAGTATTTGAAAATAGGTTTCATTAGATAAGGAAAGGTATGAGTACTTACGCTCCTCATCGTGTAATCAAAGAATTCTTTTCTGTAATTCCGGTAATTCCTATCACTTTTGATTCATTAGTGAAATAAATTTGATAAACAAAACGATCAAAAGTTGAGAGTCTTTATCGACTTCAATGTCAGAATAATTTTGTGAAGTTCTGACCGACTTTGGGTTTATATACCTGTATTGTAAGGTCAAAGTCAAGCTTAAAAGGAGGTAACTCTGCTCTAACAGAGTCTAACATATCGCGAGCGTAACGCTATTGTTAGCTCAACTATCAGAGGGACGACACCAAATGGATTCCCGTATCGAAACAGTCATTTAAATTTCATTTATGAAATCCATTTGAAGATATTTTTGTAACAAAAATTCAATTCTAGTGAAAACCCTTCGGATGAGTGACTTCTCGGTATTAAAATAATTGTGGAGTAAATGATCGCTTGTTTTCAATTCAATCGAATTATTTTCAGACAAAACATCGATTGCAAATCAATTCAATAATTTATATTCAAATTAATTAATTGTTATTCAAATCTAAAATATCGATTGAAATAAAATACTCAGAATAACTTTATATTCAATTTAGCTTTAATCTATTTAAACTATATAATTATTGTTCAATAAGCAAGGTATTAAAGAAAATTATTTGTTAAAATGAAAATAGGAAGTTTAATCAGGTTAATTTTTGCCTTATTTTAGGAATATCTGATATTAAATGAGATTGACAAATTGAACTTGACCAATTAATTAATTCTTAGAATTGTAAAGGTTTTAGATATTGTGTTCGAAAATTGATTTTATTCTAAAAATTATGTCAAACGATAAGAAATTTACATTAATTTTATAATTTGTTTGATTTTATTAAAGACTATTTCATTTAAAGCGTTAAACAAATCGTTATAATCGACTCAAAAATAAAATTTCGATTTTTATCTCTTTTTAGTTCAAACTATTGATTAAACAAAAATTATTGTAATCTTTGAGTGATTTTAAGAAAAATTTGAGATTCGATTCAATAATTTGTTTCATTAATAATTGAATTTGATTTTCAAAAAGTGTTTAAAATTCACGAAACAAACGAAACACGAAATTCGAAGAATTGGGTTATTTTTAAAACTAATAAAAATGAAATTTTCTCCGATTATTGAGTTTGAGATCGACTTTTAATTTAGTTGAGTGTTGAGGAACAGAGTCATACCTAACATAGATTAGAGCTATAATTACAATGAAGTGTTGTTTTTATGTGTTATACATGCGATATATTCGTAAGAATAATATGTGGGTAATTTATCTAGGTAATCCTTTTTTTACACAACTTCTCAGTAATATTAACAAAAAGATAATTTGTCTGTAATTGGAGTTTGAAATGCAGAGGAATGTGAAGAAAAACAGTTATATATGTGATAGAGTCGACCACAAAACGTATGGCTGAACCTATTCTTAGCCATTGTTTGCGAATTTTCGAGTTTTTATAAATTTTTGGAAGACTTTTAATATTCATTATTTAGTTTAAAACTCTTAAGAATAGAGTCGATGAGAATCGTAACCGAAATCAATGACTTCATGCATAACAAGTCGACTACTTTTTTCTGTAAGACTTTGTGTTCATCTGTTGGTAACACTCTATAAGAGGGATGAGTCTCTTGACGGAAGATTACTCGAGTCATACCTCACTAATCACGCGAAACGAATAATCGATGTTTTTCTCAAAAATTACTCAAAACGATAGACTTTTTCGTATTTCTTGAGAAAATTGTTGCGACAGTTATAACACAAATCCTTACAATAATTATAATTATTTGACATATTTTTCACAATAATTATTCAATATTAGGGTTTTGTCACTATTTTAAGACAAATACAGAAAAACATAGAATTCTTATTATAGGCATAGAATACATCAATTTCTAAGTTTTTGTTTTGAAATTTTGTGAAATCAATAAATTGAGAACCAAAAGACCTGGCTTATTGCTAAATGATGTCCGTCAGGTCGTACGTTGACTCATGAATTACCTTTCCTTTTATCAAATCAAACAAATGAATAATACATTGAATCAGAAAAATTGATTTTCATGTGAAGATTGAATTGTCTGAATGTCTTAAGTGCTGTTCGGGTCGAGAGGATTGAGTCAATGAATAGAGAACTGAATGACTTGTTTTAGTTCACAAACGGCTTATTGTTTGCAAAGCCATTAAATGTTGCGTTTAATTGTGATTCCGGACTATTCCCTAATGTCTCTATTGTTTGGGACAGTAATCAACGAAAACACCTATTCTTTAGTGAAAATTCCAAAACAATACAAAAAATAATCGATTTTTAACCCTTTGTTTGAACCAAAAACGAGTCAATATTTGATTGAATTTTATTAAATTATAAATTATAATACAATTTATTTAATAAATATATTGATTCAACATACAAATAGTACAAACTTAACAAGTTAATTCCATTGCTTTCAGTTTAATTATTGCTTCAAAATTCAAACTAAAACCAAATTATTTTAAATTATTCACAAAATATTGAAAACATTTAAATTATTGAATAATTGGCAGAAAAAATGTTATAACTTATGGCAAATAGAAATGAATTTGACTTAAAATGCAAAACACCTAGCTGCCTAGATGATAATAATTAATTTCAAGCTCCACTTAGATTACAAAATAATAACAAAAGTATTCAAATGAACCGAAAATCATCAGAAAGTTTTACAACAAAAAAAACGAAGAATAAGTTTTGCGTTGGAATCGACTAAAAATCAAATTAATTACTTTAAAAGTCATCAAACTTTTGAATTAAACATTTAATCGAATGAAATAACATTTTCTAATTATTTTAATGGTATTCCTCTTTTGGATTAAGTTTCCGTCAAAATGTATGGAAACACTAAAAAGTATAAAAAAAAATTTGTTTGGTTTCAATCGAGTGTTGATTGCTTTAAATCGATTGCATTATGAGCTTAAAGAGGGGTTGATATGGAATTCATTGAAACATTGGTCGGGTTTTCAAATAATAATAAGTTTAAAAAGTTTAGCAAAAAATTAATGCGAAATATGCAGAACTGGTCCATCAATTTAGTTGATTAGAGGTTTGGATCAGTTATTGGATGAAAAACCAGTTATTTTTTACTAAACGGTTGAGAATCGAGTTCGAGAAGCAATCGATTAGATTAGCGGACAGTTAGCTTCAAATCATTCAAATGAAGGGCGGATTGAAATCACAAATATTTTGTCAAAACAGGGCCTAAACTAATCTCTTATATCAAAACATTGATTAATAGACAAAACAATTAATAAAATCAAACAAATATTTTTAAATAATTTTGACTGAAAACAGTTTTATGCCTTTGAAAGCTTGTAAATGAAATACCAGTTAATCAAAAAAATTGATTGATTAGCGAACGGGTACTTCATTTTACTTTACATATCAATTAAATTTTGGTCCACTTTTCAAGACTTAAAACAAAACTTACATTCAATTTAAGCTAAACTTAATCATAAAAAGTAGTTTTTTTGTCAAATACTTATGTCTTTAAAAGAGGTTTTCGATAAAAAAGTGATCAAAATGTTTGCGATTTCCTATAGTTTTCGCGCTTTGAAACAAAAGTATGAATATATCTCTGATTTGCATTATTTATGGCTTTAATTAACTAATGATTAGAAAATATTATAAAAATGAGCTCTCAATCTATTGAAAGCTACATTGTATTGATAGCTACGGAGTGCCATCAGAGCTGACAAATAGACTGAATAACAATCAGTTAATATATGGATAACTCATATTCCGGACAATTGTTATTCAATGTAATGAACACTATATTGAACTTCATTTTTGATTATCGAAAATCTATTGATAATAACCCACTATTAGAGGGCTTTGCCCTCAAATTAATCAATGATTTTAGTTCTGATTATAAAATTCAAAGCGATTATTGAAAATTGGGCTAAAATTCGATGCCTTTGAATGAGAGGCAAACGTTTGAGAGAATCAAATAATTGGCGGCAAATGTCTCACGAATTTGAAAGTAATGGCACATCATTTGCTTTGGTAAGCAATTTGAGGTCACGTATAGCCAGTGCTGAGGTCGTCCTCCAGCCAAAGAGGTATAGAGTGATGCAATTTAGTCAACAGTTTAGACAAAGCGATGTTATGCGACAAATAAAATGATCGCAAAAAGGTTTGCGCTCGAGATTCCATCGGAGGATAAGTCCGTCCTTTACTCCTTCCCAAACATTTAGTGCTATTCATATGAATGAGTTGACAGAAGAACCCCTTTTTGGGATCAAATCTCAAGTGTTGTTTATAATCGAAGAAGGGCTCAATTTTCAAAAAGAGTTGCAATTTATTCATAACAGACACCGGATTTGCTTTAAGTTCTTCGCCGTCTATTATCATTAACTGTCGAACAAATAAACAAATTTTTAAAAACTATTGATTCGATTCATTTCATGAGATATAAAATACCTGTTGAGGAGAATAAAAGGAAAGCCATCGCTCGAGATGTTGAGCATATGTTCCGGGATTCAGACAACGGTTTCGCAGTTCTCTCAGAAGTTTTGGTGATTTGTCGGTTGCAGTGATTACGTCATAAAAAGAGAAGTTGAGTGCAGTCGGACTCTTATGGGCTCTGATGTGATGATACCAAGAATAGGCTCTTTTGATTGGACTGATTAAAATGGCAACTAATTTGGCCGTCGGTAACAATGCGTGAGCTCTCATCGGAACTAACTCTCCGTCAAAATAAGTGGCGCTCTTTTCAAACAAATAACTTGGACTCGAATTCTGAGGCACAGGAAAGAAGTTCATATACCAGTCCAACCCTTTGTAATAATTCTTTCCGTTGAAGAACTGGATCTCTTCAAAAGTCTCAGGACTCGGATAATTACTAACGATTGTCGGATGCATTGATAGGAATGTATATAAAGCAGTCGATCCGGTCTTTTGAGGTCCGATCACTAAAAACTTAGGCAATTGATCACATGATTTAGTGGACGACCAGATCGCGTGATGGCGCTTATCGTTGCACGGGTTCTAAATATGGGTTACAATTGAGTTATTGGTTGAATCAATAATCGTTACAATGGGTGCATACCATCCAAATCGGATCACTTTCTTCGGGATATAACTGAAAATATTTAGTCGCCAATTGAAGGGGTGGTAGAGTATAGAGTTGTAGGTTAGTCCAGCACTGGACAAACTTTATCACTGTTTCAAACGAATAGATCGCGAGTCTGTCGTTACCATAGTTTGACAGATGAGTCATAAATACGTTTATCTATTTTGGAAATCATTAATAATTAAAAGTAAACTAAAATCAAATCAATTACGGGATTGAAAACAAATGAGTAGAAGAGTTCTCCGCCACGAATGCTATTCTCCAACTTTTCTCTACCGCCCGGATATTTGTCTATAAATATGGTGTGCGTATAGAGACCACAAGTCTGTCGCGGAAGGACCTCAATCACAAAAAACAGATAATTTAAGGATTAACTAACAATTCAATGCAAACCATTATTCCTCTGTGAATGAAACCTCTCCTCAATCGGGCGGGTCTTAAATGTGGGTATTCCTCAGTACTGGTGACCCTCACATTCCAGACCCTTTTCCAGGCGTCATAAAGAGGTTCGTGAACTGGATATACACCGGAGTGATGGGGGGCTATTGAATAGCCAGAGTCTATGGGTATGTCGTGTTTCTGGTTAAACACAAATCGAGAAATGAGTGGAAAAACAAACAAAAAGGTTGAGATCTAATACCTGAGCGAATTCACGATTCATTTTCATTTCATTCTCTAAAATAGAGATATTGTCGTAGAGGTGGGGCTGAGTGTGAGAAAACATGTGACAAAACCACCAAAACTTATCCGCATTTTCTATAAATAAAATAAAAATTTAAAACATTTTGAGTCAAAGGAAGAACTAAAATGAAATACCAATGAGAAGGTCATCGCCATAGTCTTCATCTGCGTATCCCTTGTGGTAATACTTTCCAGAAAAGCCTAAATTGAATCGAAATCCAGGTATGAGTTGACTGAGACGTCGTTGAGATTCGAGTAATTCAATGACATCCCATCTCTTCATTCGGGTTCCCTTTTCTCCAACAAATATGTCGTCGATATCTATGAGAACAAAGCGCTGGAGAGGAAGGCTTAGCTTCCCGTGGGATAAGAACGACAAGGAGTCCAAAACAAGTAATTTGTGGATCCAATAGGATATGTCATTTCCAAAAAGGATTCGTTGAATGCCATCATATAATCCGTGATCCTATCGATAAGAATAACATTAAAAGCGAACTTCAGTTGAGTTAAAAGAAGTTCGGATTCAAACCTGAATAGCAGTCGTCAACAGTTTTTTCTTAACAAATGATGTGTTCTTTGAATCAATTCTTTGAATTTCATTGGAATGCCATTCATTTTGACTGAAGGCCTGACCCAAAGGCTGATAAGACGTATGGTTTGAGTGAAATACAACCCAATCTTTGCCGGGAATGCGACCGAAATGGACTTCTCCGGCGCGGGTCACACGTAATACAGGAGATAATGGGTTGAGTCGGAAGTCTTTTATAGAAACGCCGGTATCGATAGTAATGGGCAGTCCATTCAAATGAATGCCTCTCCTCTGTTCCTCATTGCTCTGAACAATACCGATAACACCGACATTGAATTCCCTGCAATACTTGTCCAGCAATTCTCGATTCCATTTATTCATTTTTAAGTATTTATCGAAATTTTCGAAAATAATGGCCGAAAACCTTCCTCTCTCCAAATTTGTCAAAAGGGGGAGACTTTTGCCCACAATCTCTGCTTTGAATCTAAAGTAGAAATCCAATGAAATTAAGTATAAAACAAATGAGTATTCGTTTGAGACTTTATTCGCGTCGATTCCAAGATTTCGATCAATTGTTTCCCGACTTTTGAATATTGAGTTTCGAGAAAAATAAGAACTTTTGAGTCCAAACGGATCTGATGTTTGGAGTCATGAGTGTTAGGCGTCGGCCATCTGACCAGTGGTCGCATCGAATCATCGCTCGAATGGCATTTGTATTGAGATTTTGGCGCAATTCTGACCAAACTTTTTGTCAAAACATTTAAAAGTCATTTAAAATAATTAAATATTTGTAAACAAATTGTAAACAAACCCATGAAGTGATGAATTGGGTATAAAATGACTGAATATTATAAATGAAAAGATGGAAAACACTAATGATATGAACAGCCATTGCTTTTTCGAATAGCGTTTAAATCGAAACCATTTGACTTTTGAGACATTTTTCGACTTTCGCTTCTCTTTTATAATACTCTCGAATAACATAACGATTCGTGACTTCGGTTACAATGGAATCGATTTATGTAAGCGTTGGTCGAGTTTTGCCGATAAAAGGGTTCAATCATTTTCCGATCAGTGGTTCCATTGATTCCATCGTTAATTGTTTTCTTCGGATTTCAATACTTTACGAATAATTCAAAAATATTTCCATAATTTGGAAAAACAATTAATTGATTTCTTACCAAAATATTTATTGAATTTTGTTTTCACGACATTATTAGAGATTGTAATTCAAACGAATATCAAAATAATATGTTTATTATCATTATAATTATAATTATCATGGTCATTTCACATTTACACTCAATTCTTTGTCAATTCACTTATTTTTCTACAAACAGTTGAAACCAAAGTCTGTTTTCTCATTATTGTAATACCTATTGATTTAAAAGAGATGGTAATCAATGAATAACTTGGTAATAAATAACTAACAAGAACAATTCATATGCTTTTCATTTAATTTGAAATCATTGATATTTTCGCCATATTTTTCATATGATATCAAATTATTATGAAAAGAGGTCTTTACCATCGATTTTCTTTCATAATATAAAAGAATCTAGTTGATTTCAATTTGAACTTGATCATTTATCAAATAAAATTGTTTTGTTTCCAAATAGGGATAAAAACATTTAATATTTAATCTTTTTTTTTGAATTAAAAAAATTCAAACAAATGATCGGAAAAGCCGTTGAGATCTCTATCGATATCTTTGTTTATGTTTTGTTTTTGATGTCAACACATGTTTTGAACGACTCTTTCGTCCATTTGTTTGAAATTTAATTAAATTAAAGTCTTTTTTGAAATAAAATCGTTTTATACTTAAAATAATTGAGAAATCGGTAATAATTTTATTATAAATTATTAATCAATGGAAACGCCTCCCGATCACTGTCCAGGCATTGAGAGTTCAGACGCGGGTAAATCTGATGCCTGTGCCGGATGTCCAAATCGCAAGATATGTTCATCAGGAGAGGCAAAGACAGGCCCCGACCCTAAAGTGGCCGAAATCGCCCGAAAATTAATGAATATTAAAAATATAGTATTAGTTATGTCTGGAAAGGGAGGGGTCGGAAAAAGTACCGTCTCTTCGATGTTTGCCCGATATCTGGCCAGAGATAAGACAATTAATGTCGGATTACTTGATGTCGACATTTGTGGTCCTTCTATACCCAAAATAATGGGCGTCGAAGACGAAGAAGTCCATCAATCGATGTCCGGCTGGTCCCCCATCTATGTTGAGGACAACCTGTCGGTCATGTCCTGTGGTTTTCTGTTGGGTTCGGCAGACGATGCGGTCATATGGAGGGGACCCAAAAAGAATACTATTATACGACAGTTCTTAGGGGATGTCGATTGGGATCAACTCGAATATCTGATTGTAGACACACCTCCCGGCACTTCAGATGAGCACTTGTCGATTGTCTCATATCTCAAAGAGTGCTCTAATTTAAGGGGTGTTGTAATTGTGACGACACCACAAGAAGTAGCGCTAATGGATGTCAGAAAACAAATTGATTTTTGCAATAGAGTTGGTCTCAAAGTATTGGGTTTTATCGAAAACATGAGTACTTTCTTGTGTCCCAATTGTTCCAAAGAGTCCATTATTTTCAAGCAATCAATCGATGGAATCAATAAATTGACTCAAAAGGGAATTCCATTCTTAGGAAGAATACCTTTGGACCCCATTATTGGTAAATCATGTGATGAGGCGAAGGATGTCTTCGAAGAAAATAATTCAAAGACTGTCCAGACTTTTAGGGAAGTCATTAAAAATTTTATTAAAATTATAAACGAATTGAATTCAAAATAAATTTAATATTAAATAACAAATAAATAAATATATTTTTATATATATTTAGTCCTAATTCTTAAAACTCATAAAATGGTATAAAATATATTAAAATATCTGTTCATCCGTTTGGTGTCAGTCCTCGACATCGAAGGCATAATTCTTTTTGACTTTAAAATCAAAACTCATTTGAAGTGTTTGTCGAGGGCTTACATCAAACGACTGTCCCTTAAAAGCACTTAAATTCATTTAAATGATATGTAAAACAATAGTTAATTCTTTTGATAGAACTCTGAGAGCACTTTCCAGGCCTTGTCAGCCATAAATCCATGAGGAGGTGTAACCCCTTCTCTGGCAAATGTTCTCATTTTGGTTCCGGAAATGAATTCAAATTCTTGTTTACGTTTTTCATCGAAAAATTCCATTCGTTTCGAGACTTTATTATAAGCGGCGACTCTGAACGGAATTATCTCAAATTTGGTTAATCCCGGAGCCATTTGCAAGACTCTACGGCCGTGAGTCGGGTCATAAAGATCTTCGCCAGTGTCCGGATGTGGTATTCCCGCGGGATCTCTGCCGACAATATAGAAGTTGGCTCCCGTCACGAGTCGAGCCTTCGCGTGCCACTGCACTTCTCGCGGACCCGCATAACACATCGGAGATGGGAATATCGCCATTAATGTAGAGCTGGGATCAATGACCCCCTCCTCCAAAACGGCTTCGTGTTGTCTAATGCGTACATTGAGGGGCACGTCATCATCTTTAGTCCAACCGCCCAATGGGTGCAACAAAAGGACAGGATTTTTATATTCTCTTTCGAGTAGTTGTCGTTTTGTGTCCTGCATTAGTAACGCGTGTCCGTTGTGTATGGGATTCCGCAATTGAAAAGCAAACACTGCGTCCGCCTGTAGTCAAACAAATGTGAGATTCTCTCAAAAGACAAACCGATTCTTACATTCATTTCTTTTAATTTATTTCTGATTTGATTAGGAGTGAGACGATAGCCGTCGAGTCCGTCATTCCATTTGATTGGAGCAAATACTTTGAGGTCTCCCCCAACCAACCAATTGCCGCTTTGGTAAATCATTTTGATAGAGGGATGGCCTCTATTTATAGTTTTGAATACAGAGGCGGCCCTCTCTTCCTTCCTGTGGGGGAATATTTCGATGTCTTCCAGAATTGCTATCAAATTGTTTTTATAAATCAAAGAAACGCTTTTCTGTCCTTCAATTCGTTGTTTGTTTTGGTCATCAATGGCTAAAACGATTGGAATGGTTTGGTTGTGAACACTCTCATCGATTAGTACTCCAAAGTTGAGGCACTGGAGGTATTCCTTCTCTTTCATAAAACCCTTAAATCAATCATTGGATTAAACTTCTGATGAAATGACTTTTTATTAACTTTCATACCTTCAGAGGTGTAGCCCATCCTTCAGATAACACCTGAACCCATTGCAAATCAATTGTATTTATTTCAAGGGACGGCATATCGTTAGCACTGATACGGAATTGGTTTTGAAGGCTTTTATCGATGAATAGTTCGTGAATTTCGCGAATTATTTCTTCGGATATTATTTTCTGTTTTTGAAAAAAAGATAATAATTGAAGAAAAATAGGTTTAAATAAATTGTAAAATGTGTGACATTTTTCACGAGTAAATCAATAACTTTCTGAACGCAGTCATCAATAGAGTCTTCGCCCGCCTTTAGCACCAGATCTGGATTAACAGGTTTTTCGTATTGACTACTGATTCCAGTGAATTGTGGCAGTTGTCCGGCGCGAGCCTTCTTGTAGAGCCCCTTCACGTCTCTCTTTTCGCATATCTCTATAGGAGTGTCCACAAAAACTTCAAAGAATGGAAGGCTATCCCTTTGATGGATCTGTCGGGCGTTGTCCCTATCGATAGCAAAAGGACTGATAAAACTGGTCAGAGATATGGCCCCCGCGTCTGCGAAAAGTCGGGCCACTTCTCCGATACGCCGTATATTTTCTGTTCTCTCTTCGGGACTGAATCCGAGGTCTTTGTTGAGTCCGTGGCGTATATTATCTCCGTCTAAAGCATACGAAAAGATCTTATTTCGACACAAATAGTCTTCAATCCTGAATGCAATCGATGTCTTTCCTGCGCCCGAAAGACCTGTTTTTAAATAAATTATTTGAATATTATTTGAATAACATTTGGATAAACAATTAAAGAGACCAACCGGTGAACCAAACGGTACATCCTCTGAACTGTCGACTATTTCCCAATATTTCTCCGCGTTTTAGACGCGAGACGTGATGTGATTGGATGAACACATTCTTCTGGAGATATACAACAATTAAATCAATTCAGTTCTTAATATTTGTTTCATTTTATTAAAAATGAGGCAATTTTTAGTGAAAACAAAGTCTCAAAATATGTTTTTGGGCTTAATTTCAAAACAATTGTCATTTTCATTGATATTCACCTCTTCTGATGATTTGTCCATTTCTTGAATTAATTAAAAAAAATTTAAAAACTTTATATTTTAGTATAAATTGCAATAAAGACTAGAATTTGACGAAAACTATGAAATTGAGTTGAATTGAGACTTTTGGTCGAAATGAATGAAAGATTACTTTTATTTAATTATTTAAATGTTTATATGAGTTGAGTATAAAAATAAAGAAATAAATAATTTAATAAATATTAATAAAAACGATATAACAGATGGAAATATTTAGTCATAAAATAAAATGCATTTGTTTTTAATGATGGCACAGATTTTTCGTATAATAGTTTTGATTGAAGTCAATTGAACTCAAACTTCGAGTTTAAACATCAGTTCAATGAAGTTGTGCTTAAAAATTATCGAAAGTTTTTTAGTGTTAATTGGATTAGAGTTAAAACAAATGGCAATTTTGAATCTTTTTTAACCCAAAACACTGTTTTGAAAACAGGAACTCAACTCAAACTCAACTCAATAAAAGTTGTTCTGACTTTCACTTTCATTTATTGAGTCACTGCACAGCATATCGATATGAGTGCCACCACTCATATATCTAATCAAATCGACAAACCCTTCCGGAGACACAATTTAAAAGATTTTGATGAATCAATGAATCATTATTTAAAACTCGAGTAAACGATTCATTTTAAAATAAGATCTAGAATAAGTATTTGTCCATTTGTCCATGCACAAGTTTGTTTTTTTTCATTTAAAATTGAGAGGACAATGAGAGTGGAACCACTCATTGTTTAGGCAAAATCCAATCCAAATGACAATCATTTGATAGAAATAAAAGTGAAAATCGATATCAATATTAAATATTAAACAGAAATAAATAATTTATATTCATTTGAAATGATTTGAAATTATGTTTATTTTGGACTCAAATTTAATAATGATTTGATTTTTGGATTAAATCAATTGAACCAAAAATAATTATTTTGGCGAAAAAATATTGAATCAATAATAGTTTTATATTGTTGAGCAAATTGAGCAAGGTTTAGTTTAATAATGGCAATAATTGCTGTTAATTTATATCTACTCTGTTATTAAATTAATGATTATTAATCTGATGTGCACATGACCTAGCTCATGAGCATGATGCAAAATTATAGAATATTTGTTTGACTAATAATTTGACAATAGTTTATATAAATGAATGAAAGGGTATATAACTCTTTGACGGATAAAAATTATAACCATTTCATCGTTTTATCGCATATTTTGCAAAAACCTTGAATTAAAAAATTGAAAAATGAATCCGAAATTTGAGTAAAATTAAGATTTAAACGAAAACTAATGAATAATTCTTTTTGCAAATCAATTCTTAATAGTTATCTCAAGAATCTAAGCCTCGAATCAAGTTTTGAGTCAATCCTGTTTGAAGGCATTCCTTTGGAAATTAAAGCTATTGAATGGACAAATCAATGGAGAAAATATAAGCTTGGTTATGTTATGGTAAAGTAAGTTAAGGAGAAAATAAAGTGATTTCTTTGGCTCAAGTGATTCCGAAGTCTGATTCCATGTCTCAAATGATTTGCTGACAAGAAGTGACGCGAATGCGTATTACGGGCTCTAAATGTAAACTAAAAGTTATAAAAATCGAGTCATAGAGTCATACAAATACTCAAAACGCCTGAAAACCACATTTTCTTACAAATTGTGCTGTCATTCAACTTAACGTTTTATATTTCAATTGAAATCCTCTGGTTTTTACAGTTAATCACAAAATTTAAATCATTTGATTCAATTGATTCCCAATTTATTTGATTATCGACAATATGTGCGGTAAGTGTTGACAACATTTTTTTTTATAACAAATAAATATTAAACCAATTCTTGGTCTCAATAATGACCAGAATATTCCGGAAGAGTCAATACATTCCTATACTTTTATTTTTAAATATTAGGAATAATTTTATTTAATATCATTTGAAATAAAACAATCATTCGATTCATTGTTTACTGATTTTGTTTTCTTAAAATTCTGGAAAAATATCAAAATGTTTAGTAATTGAGTGCAGTTTTGATGAAAATATCGTAAACATCATATCCAGAGTCAATAATAACCTAAAATGTGTACAACTTTTCAAATTATTCGATGATTTTTAGTTTGGATATTAGGTCATCGTTCGAGACATGACTTAATATCCTAAAGGCATGTCTTTAAGAAATTTTTCAGTTTTTTAAATAAGAAAATTCTTTAGAAGTACTTCTTGTCATCATTTGATCAGAAGAGAAGTCAAGTAAACATCTCGTCTCAGGTTTTTCATTAAAAAAACGAGTTTCACATTAGAATTATGTAAAACTATATCAAACTTTAAATTATTTTATTGGTTTATAATTTCATATTTAGTAATATTTTTAATAATTTAAACATAAAATGTAATTTAATTTCAATACAAATATTTTAACTCTGATTCCATCAAAAATGATAATTAATTGTCTGAAGAGAAATGATTTTTTGTGGTTAAGGCGATGCCTAAGCAATTAGAAAGTGGGACAAGGGAAGGGAAGGGAAGGGAAGGGAAGGGAAGTGGTGCTCAACTGGCAAATCATTTTATATGTATTTCTAATATCTTTCGCAAAACCAATGATTTTCTCTTAAATTTTATGTTTTTGGCATAAAATACTTGAATTGAGTGCCAATCACTTCATTGGGATCTAAAGGGTTGGGGAAAAAATTATTACTTAAACTTTTTTTGACGACTTCTCTTGAATTTATTGAAAGCAATTGTGTTTTGGATTAAATGCATTGAAATGTCAAATATTTTGTCAAAAGATAACGAAAAGCGAAAACAAATAACTGAATGAATGACCCATTTTTGAAGACAAATGTCAAGTCTAAGGATTTTTGATAACTTATCGCAAAAATGACATTAAATCCCTTTTTTGAGTCATTTAATCCAGTTCTGTTATTTATTGATTCAATTGATCTTGGTTGTTGATTTGATTTATCTAATCACGAAGGAATATTTGCCTATCTCAATTATTTGGAACCCAAATCCCGTCGAGAAATCTTGGAATTCCTTATCAAAGGATTACAGCGATTGGAATACCGTGGATATGATTCCGCAGGTTTTACCAAATTTCAAACAAATTCTATTCCGATTATAATTAAAATAAAACTTTTGTGGAAAAGGTGTGGCCTTCGATCGCGACGATGGAACCATTGACATCATCAGAAGTGCCGGTAAAGTGAAAGTATTGGAGGAAGCCATTTGGAAACGAGAAGACTTTGATTTGGACTTCAAATACGATGAACACATCGGTATAGCCCACACTCGTTGGGCAACTCATGGCGCGCCCTCAGAGTTCAATAGCCATCCCCAGCGGTCCAGTGATAAGAATGAGTTCGTTGTCGTTCACAACGGAATTCTCACTAATTATAAGGACATCAAACAGTTTCTGGTATTTAACACAACTTTCACTTTATTTGACTCTTACTTAGAGGTCAACACTTTTATGAGAAATATCAACATTTAAAGCATTGAATGCAAAACTCGCCAAAATTTTTTTACGATAGAATTCCGAATAAAAATTAATTGTCTCATTATTTTTCACCAAAAGCTTAACAAATATTATAAATAGTTTTCTACTTCACTCAAAATTCTTTGAAATGTTTAGACAAATATTTATATAAAATTTTAATTAATTTTTTTTATTCGTTTAAAATGTTAGATAAAAAAGAACTATAGCTTCGAATCGGATACGGATACTGAAGTAATTGCAAAGTTGATGGATCACATCTATAAGAGTCAACCCAACCTCAAGTTTAGAGAATTAGTGGAACAAGTGATTCAGCAGCTGGTCTGGATACTTTTCGATACTTTTCAATACCTTTATTTCCATTACTTATGTTTCAATTGACTCAATAATTGCTTATTTGTAAAGGAGGGAGCGTTTGCTTTGGTGATGAAAAGTAAGAACTATCCAGGACAGTGTGTCGCCACCAGAAGAGGAAGTCCCCTACTTGTGGGCATTAAGACTAAAACAAACCTTATTTCAGATCACATTCCCATAATATACAGCAGCAAAGGTGAGTCCTCTCCATTCAATAGACACTTGACTTTGATTTTAAGTTAAATTCAAAACAAATGAATGAATGCATGAAAAAGGGTTAAGATTTAATTGGAATTGATTACAAATAGCGGTTAAAAAAATCAATTTGTCTGCAAAAAATTCTCTGGGAGAGGACCGATGGGACTATCACTCACCTCTTAGCAGACAGAGCAGCATGTTGTCTGATGAGGAAGAAGGTTGGTTAGCAAGGTCCTTAGCAAGGTCCCTTCATTTAATGTTCAGTGTTATCTGTTTCGGGCATTTGGCGGTTGTTTTGCCGATCGTTACCTCATTTCAGTCTATTTCTCAGTTTTTGTGGTTTTTTCAAAATATTTAATCTTTTGTTTCTGTCATTACTTTCGTCGTTCACTTCATGTGACGCAAAGACTCTAAAAAGGGACGTAAAGACACTCTCGAAGGTATATATTGTATTGCAATGTATTGTATGATTACTTGGCTTTCGGTGAATGGATTGACCTTTCATTCAATTGTCTTTCGGGTGCAGTGCATGTCTTTCTCTACTCTCTTTCCAATTACTCAATAAAATGACTGATAGGATACCTACCCCTACAGACCTTCACCCGCGTCAGAGCTTAATATCGACCAACGCTGTGGTTGGGGGTAAACTGGCCCGGAGTCAGTCGACCACTCAATTCACTCCTTTGAATGACGACAAAGTGGTTGAATACTTATTTGCTTCGGACGCGAGCGCTATCATAGAGCACACCAATAGAGTGATATATCTGGAGGACGACGACGTGGCCTCAGTAGAAGCCGGACGTATGTACCCATTCTCTCAATCATATACTGTTTTAATAACAAATTTGATATTTCAATTTACATGCTCAATTTAAAGTGAAATGTAAACATTTTTATAAAACTTATTTTGTTTTTTCTAGAATTGAATGAATGAGCAAAAATATCAAGTTACTTTATCAATATTTAATTTATTTCTAAAATAAATAAATGTTTTGATATAAAGTTTGAATGATTTGACATAAGATATAAATATTGATTCGATCCTCAAATCAAAACTTTATATCGCTTTTGATTTTTTCGATTAAATCTAAAAATAGTAATAAATCTAATCTTCGACTCATTTTTGGGAAATGTTTTTACAGTTTTGACAATACATCGACTGAAACGCACTTTAGATGACTCTTCTCTGACCCGAGAAATAATAACTCTTAAGCTGGAGATCCAACAGATAATGAAAGGCAATTACAATTCGTTTATGCAAAAGGAGATCTTCGAACAGCCAGAGTCTGTCATCAATACAATGAGGGGAAGAGTTAACTTCGAAAACCAGACGATAATACTCGGAGGTATCAAAGACTACATCCCAGAGATCAAGAGATGCCGGCGATTGATATTAATCGGATGCGGTACCAGTTATCACAGCGTTATTGCGGTCAGTATTTCAATCAATATTGTCATCAATTGAAGTCATTTTGATTACAGACGCGACAAATATTGGAGGAATTGACAGAAATTCCAGTAATGATAGAACTCGCGAGTGATTTCTTGGACAGACACACACCTATCTTCAGAGACGACGTCTGTTTCTTTATTTCACAGTCAGGAGAAACGGCCGACACTTTAATGGCTTTACGTTATTGCAAACAAAGAGGAGCTCTAATTGTGGGCATCACTAACACAGTGGGCAGTAGTATCTGTCGGGAAAGCCATTGCGGTGTTCACATTAATGCCGGCCCTGAGATAGGAGTGGCCTCTACTAAGGCTTACACATCTCAAGTCATATCACTGGTTATGTTTGCACTGGTTATGAGTGAAGACCGAATCTCACAACAGCCCCGTCGCTCAGAAATCATTGAGGGATTGAGGCTATTGCCGGATCAGATTAAACAAGTCCTTCAACAGAATGATAAAGTCCTCGAATTGGCGAAAGAGCTCTACCAACAGAAGTCACTACTCCTTATGGGAAGGGGATGGAACCAGGCAACTGTTCTAGGTAATTATTATCATCAACACTAATTTGTCAATCAACTAATTTTTATTGTTTTACTTACAGAGGGAGCGCTGGTATGTATTTAAAAGTAATTTTATGAATTGTTTGCTAATTGATGATTGATTATAAAGAAAATAAAGGAATTGACTTATATGCACTCTGAGGGCATTCTCGCAGGAGAGCTAAAACACGGACCCCTCGCTCTCATTGATAACGCAATGCCCGTAATTATGGTCGTCACCAGAGATCCCGTTTATCCCAAATGTATGAATGCTTTACAGCAGGTGTTGGCGCGAGACAGCCGTCCCATCATTATATGCGAAGACAACGACTTGGAGACACAGAAGTACGCGTTCCGTTCGCTTCTTATTCCACATACAGTCGACTGTTTACAGGGAATTCTGTCTGTCATTCCTCTTCAACTGCTTTCATATCATATCGCAGTCCTCAGAGACTGTAATGTCGACTGTCCTCGAAATTTGGCCAAATCTGTTACAGTTGAGTGAGGGCTGAGTCAACGTTTAACTGAGAGGTCGGTCTTTAGAGCTATTTTTGGAGAATCAAAACATTCCTTATTTTAAACTTAATTTTATTTTTATTTAATTCTGAAATTATTTTTCAAAATTTTTTACGAAATTCATATTTAAATGTGTTTTAGATATTTATGTTTTTTGAATCAAAATTATTTTTTAATCCATTTTT
>JAQIXV010000193.1:0-70481 GCA_034700625.1 Tectocepheus velatus
GATGTACTTACTGTAAACATTTGAATTGTAATAAGAGTTAGTAGAATTAGCTTGGTAGTTGCCATATTCCAAGACCACTGTATTGTTTAATCTGATCCTTACAGCAGTGGCATTGCCTTTGAAAGCATCGTAATTGCACTCTAACTCAATTTTCTGTTCAACTTTATCAATTTGGACGTCCCTCTTCTTATACCCTCTCAAATTCAGTTGAACATGGTCTGAAAAATATCAATTCTGAATCATGTTGTGTCTAAAGCATTTAACTCACCATATGATATAATATGTGTAGTCCTATGATCATTACCCATTCTATCATCTGAAACAGAGAACACATATTGCCCTGATACATTGTTCGAATAGGAATAAGATCCGTCCAACGAATAACTATAGACTTTAACTTCAATAATTTGATTTCCACCCAATCCAAATCTTGAATAGTTGAACTTATAATCCACTGAATGGATGCTTTCGATTCTCCTGAAGTCAGTCGCTTAACAAATGATACGATTATTATTAGTTTTGAATAGTGTTGCTTGGTCAATCATGATCATACTTACATATACCAGAACTTGTATTGTGCCTGGTATAAACATTTTGTCCGTTTTTGAATAACTCAATTTTGGTGAATGGGGTGTACCCGGAGTAAAAGGTCGTAAAAACATATTGAGAACCACTCGATATGTCTTTCGTCTCTATCTTCCGGACCACAAAAGTTTCATTAAGACATTCGACAGCACAGGCTATAAATGACAGCAAAACCACAATTGAAACTCTCATTATATCTTTGTTTAACTTTTCAGCTCTTCAATAGATATTTTAATGTAGATTTTTTTTAAACATGCACCTTTTTATATAGAAAACATACTTATTTTTTGGGTCTTATCTCGATTTTATTGTTCACATGATATATCATTGAATGTCAAGCTAGGTATATTTACATTTAATTACGATTAGGTTAATAAGAATGTTTTAGCAATAAAACTAGCAACTTTAAATTACTTTTATTAACAATAAATTATTGCATCTTAGCTGGAAATAATAGGAATTCATCATGCAACCTTTATTAATTAATTAATTAATTTAATTTTAGTTTGAATTCATGTAATAAAGAGCATAAAAATAATCGCTTGAATTTCAGTAAAATGATAATTCAATTAATTTGTTATTTACCAGGATTCAATGATAATTGAATTAACCGCAATAATCCAAACAATTTTTATAACTTTTTAGAACGAATTAATAAATAATTCAGGAATTGGTTCAAGATAACTTTTTCAATTGAGCAATAAAACTTCTAGACAAGACACTAATTGAATTAAACAAATGTCTTTCATTGATTCACTTAAAATTTTGACTAGATCAACTCATCAAATGATATTTAATATTTCTCAAAATAGCAAGATAAACTGAATAAGGTTAGAATGAGGTACAAACCTGAGAAAAGTATCTCAAGTTTGTGAACATCTCATAGAATTGGAGCCAATAGTCGTCAAGAGATGTCGCACTCGACGGACAAAACGAGTGTTGAGTGTAAACGCCATTGCATTCAATGCAAACACTATTCGCGGCTTTTCTTTCAATTGTATGCAAAACAACACATATTTCTCAACAAAACCATTGATTTTAATTCATATCTCAATTAATTAATACAAATAATTAGCCGCTAATCAACCAAAATGGCCGACAAAGACGCCGGTGAGTCACTAATGGCTACCAATTTTGCTGTTATTCAGTAAATTGGCCACAAATTAGTGATTAAACCTATGATTAACTGAAAATCGACTGAAATATGCATTTCTTTTGTCGGTATCTCTTCCGCAGTCGAAGAGCGAGTCATTAACGAAGAATACAAGATCTGGAAGAAGAACACTCCCTTCCTCTATGACCTGGTTATGACCCACGCGTTGGAGTGGCCGTCACTGACCGCCCAATGGCTGCCGGATGTGGTCCGACCCGAAGGCAAAGACTATTCGATACATCGACTCATTCTCGGGACCCATACGAGTGATGAACAAAACCATCTGTTGATAGCATCGGTTCAGTTGCCGAACGAAGACGCGATGTTTGACGCCTCCCATTATGACTCCGAAAAGGGGGAGTTCGGAGGCTTTGGATCCGTTTCTGGTCAGTACACTCCTCTGTCCCCTCGTTTAGGGACTGTTTTGTCCTCTTTTCCGCTAATTTTCATTTGATTTTTGACTGTTTTGTCGATTTTTATGACACTTTTGATTGAGTTCTTCGCGAAATGTCTTCTTTTGAGTGGTTTTACTGATTGTCTGTCCATTTGTTGTGAACTTTAGGTAAGATAGAGATCGAGATAAAGATAAATCACGAGGGTGAAGTGAATAGGGCACGATTTATGCCACAAAACCCCTGTATTATCGCAACGAAGACCCCCTCTTCTGATGTATTGATTTTCGATTATACGAAACATCCGTCAAAACCGGATCCGAACGGTGAGTGCGCTCCAGACCTGCGCCTCAGAGGCCACCAAAAGGAAGGCTATGGCCTGTCGTGGAATCCGAACCTAAACGGCCACCTCTTGAGCGCATCGGACGACCACACGATCTGTTTGTGGGACATCAATAACCCGGCGCGCGATCGCAATATAGTGGACGCGAAGACCATATTCACTGGTCATACGGCGGTAGTGGAGGACGTGGCCTGGCATCTGCTCCACGAGTCACTCTTCGGGTCAGTGGCCGACGACCAGAAGCTAATGATTTGGGACACCCGCAGCACAAACACAAACAAACCGTCGCATATAGTGGACGCACACACAGCAGAAGTCAACTGTTTGTCATTCAATCCGTACTCTGAGTTCATTCTGGCCACGGGTTCGGCTGACAAGACGGTCGCGCTCTGGGATCTCAGAAATCTTAAACTCAAATTACATTCGTTTGAGTCACACAAAGACGAGATATTTCAGGTCCAGTGGTCTCCACATAACGAGACTATTCTGGCCTCGAGTGGAACCGATAGACGACTTCACGTCTGGGATTTGTCCAAAATAGGTGAGGAACAGTCCGCCGAAGACGCAGAGGACGGCCCACCAGAGCTCCTGTTCATTCACGGCGGACACACCGCTAAGATATCCGACTTTTCGTGGAATCCGAACGAACCGTGGATTATATGCTCCGTATCTGAGGACAACATTATGCAAGTCTGGCAAATGGTAGGCCTTCCCATCAATTTGTTGATTATTTTTTGAGTAAAATGTTTTGTTTTGAATATTAGGCGGAAAACATTTATAACGACGAGGAACCGGAAACCCCGGCTTCAGAACTGGAGCCCACGACTTAAGTTTGAGTCCTCTTTTCAAAGCAATCAAAAAATGGTGTCTCTCTTCGTCTTATTTATCATTTTTTTGGACTCTTCTCTTCATTTTTCATTTGAGTCTCTTATTATTCATCGGCAGTCGTCTCCTCCCTATCCTCATCACAAACGATAGGGAAAAGGATTTAAGAGTTTTCTGTATTTTATTTGAATTTATTCTTAACTTTTTATTCAAACTCTTTGTCTCTAAAGATATTCTTTCCTATCATTTCAATCAATCAATTATTACTCAATTAAATGGTTTTTTTAATCAAATTTTAATTCAAATAATTATCGAAAAATAAATACGTTTTTGTAACAAATCATATGAATTGAAGACTAGTTTTTAAGACTTTTTTATGTGATTTAAGACTAAAGAGAAAAATAATTTAAAATTTATGATAAAAATGGTCTGAATTTTAAGGTTTGGATAAGTTGTCAAACGTTGTCTTTAATGAGTTTTTCTGTGTCTCCGTCAGTGATGACCAGTTTTTCAAGTTTTTCTTCGTGTGATCTCTTCATCTCTAACTGTTTGATACGGGTATAGGCGGCCGAACCGAAGAGGACGAGACCATTGCTGAGCCACCACATGAACGACTTGTGCTCGTCGTACAAAAACGTGGCCAAAACGGTCTGAAGGCAGGCTTTGGCGGTACCGCTGATGTTGTGGGTCAGAGGTGACGTCACTTTGATCTGAAGTCCGGCCACATATGCTATCAAAAAGCCAAAGAGTCCGGAAAGAGTCATCAGATTCCAAAAGGAGACGTCACCCAAACGGCTGTAGTTCAACACTTCGGACACTTCGCCGGTTATGACCATCAGTGGTATGAAAAG
Source organism: Tectocepheus velatus (assembly GCA_034700625.1). Classification (NCBI taxonomy): domain Eukaryota; kingdom Metazoa; phylum Arthropoda; class Arachnida; order Sarcoptiformes; family Tectocepheidae; genus Tectocepheus; species Tectocepheus velatus. The sequence goes on from JAQIXV010000193.1 coordinate 4,150, forward strand.
AATGATTGCGTTTATGTTGTTGTAAACGGTTAGTAACCAAATGCTGTTATCAACGAATGGGAGGACACTCTTCGTGTATATGCTGTTCAGTGAGACGAACAGTGAGGCAAACACTCCGTATAAGACTCCAGTTAACGAAAGGGAACCGCCGATCGACTCCTGGTCTACCCCTAAGAAGAAGCCGAAGATTATTGTTAGACAACAGGCGATGGCCGGAATCGAAGTGCTTTGTTTTAGCATCAGATAAGTGAACATAACGTTGAAGACTGTGGTCAGAGATCGGCCCACGAAATAGAAGGCGACCCCAACGTACTTAAGACACAAATTGTTGAATGTTATCATCAATACAAACATTATGGACAGCGGAAGGACCTCAAGATTAACAGATATTTTTTTGGTTAGACTTTTGGATCAATTAAGTGATGAAAATGTAATACCTGTCTCATTATCGATAACTTGATTTGGAGTTCTGGAAATGTGAATAACTGTCGATTGAATGAAGAGAGGATTGACATCACATAACATATGAGGAAAGAACAGACGCACTGATAGAATGTCACGAAAAGAGGCGCTTCCAGTCCGACATCAGCTGAAGACAAGAGGTGTTTGTTTATGAATACCATCGATATAGAGATCAGCCAATAGGCGGACACAACTAAAAAGACTTCCGTGTATTTCGATATCAATGACTTCTCCATTGTCTCGGATTTTGTGGTCAATTGTCGGCTATTCTTCTTGAGTTAGTTTTCAACAGATTTTGATCATTAGTTTAAATGCAAAAAATGTTTTCTCTTTTTTTGGGAGTGTTTTACAATGTTTTACATTAATATCATTCAGAGGTTTATTTAATTGGTATTTGTTTTGCAAACAATTATCTCTGAATTTGTTTTTATTAACAATTTTTATGACTTTTTTGGGTTTTATTTCATTTCATAAAAGTTTCACAAAACTGATGAGTAGTACAAATGTATCACAAATATTGGCTTCAAAGGGTTTGACAGTTGGAGTCTTTTCAAAACAACGTTACAATGTTTGGAAGGTTTATGTTTAACAAAACCATAGATCTGTGTTTCAATGGGTTTTATTTTATTGAGTGATAGTTACGTTGTGTTTGAATTATAAGTTTATTTGGTTAATACAAAACTCAAGTAGTTATTAGGAGGGGTGTAACCAAGATGATTATCAATTTACTTGATCATTTTCATTAATTGAATGTCACAATTAAACGCAATTTCCGTTTAATTTTATCACTTTTTGGTCATTTATTTGACAATTGAAACAATATTTGAGTTCATTTGAGTTTTGATTGACTTTGAATTTGAAGCCTATTTTGGATGTGTTTTATAGACAGTCCTAAAGGGAATGCCATTCAAAACTGTTTACAACCAAAACATCTGTAACTTATGTAATGCAAAGACTGGAGACGACTATCACTTGAAGTACGGATTAAAGTCGTGATAAGACATCACATGAAATGAAATACGACTTAAAACTAAAAACAATTGATTTTTGTGAAGAGTTTTTCTGATGATATCATTGAAAGTGTTCATCAATTCAACGATTAAATGCATTTTAACGGAACTGAAGACATCGGATCAAATAAGAAGTGATGTCTGTCTGTGAGAACGTTCACGCAGTGGTCAGCGGACGGCACAGACGGTCGCAGTCGTCGCACTCAGAAACAGAACCCATGATTACCGACAAAACTGTTGACCACTCTTCAGATGACGACATCGATGTCATTGAGAAGTGTCTGTCGTTCAGCCAATCCGTGGATCAGAACAACAGTTCGTTTAACTCAACGTATCGGCCGCTGATGGGCTCCGTATCGCCGCAACCGCCGCCCGAACCACTGTCTGTAACCCGTAGTCGGGATAAACTTCGGCGACAATTGAAGTACTACTTTATGTCACCAATAGATAAGTGGAGAGCGAAGGGACGCATTCCATACAAACTGTGTCTTCAGATATTCAAAATAGTTTTGGTTACCATTCAGTTGATTGTCTTCGGTATCGATATGTCTGACTATATGACACTCGAGGCTAATATGGTATTTGACTCTTAATTATCTCATTTGTTACTAATTTATGTCTTCGTTTGGAACAAATTCTGATCTGAAGGACTGTTTCCTTGTTTTTATATAAAAATTAACCCAAAAGTCATTGACATCCAACCGATGGCAGACATTATCTCTTATCTGATCTCAAATATATACTTTGATTATGAGCTGACGTCTGTCACCCCTTTCTCTTTCCTATTAGTCGTTTATCTTTCGTAATGTTTTTTATTTGAAATGTTTTCAAACGATTTGTTTATCTAATTATAGGCGACATCTCTTCGCAAACTATTCCTCCGAGACTGGGATACCCTCCGAGAGGTGATGACATACCCACCGGCCGCCGGTCCCTACGCTATATACGAAAGGGATGAGGTGTTCGACACAATAGACTACGCCATTCATCGGTTCGCAAACATTTCACAGATAAGTGTCGGGTGTTTGGGATATCAGACCCCAAACCAAACTCTTCAACCGATGTCTGTATTCAGTGTTTGCGTCAAAAGCTATTCCAAGGCTTTACTAAATCCGTCCAAATATTACTATTTTATCGACAATAAGATCGAAATCAATTGCATCGAAATCAACAATACCTACCCTCCCGGCGATCACAAGTGGAATGACTTCAACTTCAAGACATATATCGCCGGAAAGAAGTATGAGTTAGACTTTGAGAGTCTGGTGTCGGTCACAGTCTACATACCCTTACGTACGATATATCTGAACAGTCTGTCCGTCTATAACGCGCCCGAGTGTTACGACATCGACGTAAAAATTCTTTATGACAATAGCCAACACTCGGGTCAGGTATTGGTCAGTCTCTTAACTGACAGCAAACGTCAGGAGTGCGACGGAAACCTCAAAGACAATGAGGAACAGACGCATATCGAACGACAGATCCTAAACGTTGCGGTTATTCTGATCTGTCTTTTGTCTGCCTTCCTGTGCCTCCGGTCTATAATTCGCGGTCAGAAGTTGAAGTCGAAAGCCGTTTACTTCTTTAGGAAACACTTCGGAAAAGACCTGACATTTAACGAGACGTCGAAATTCATCGACGGATGGATTCTAATGATTATTCTGAACGACATTCTCATAGTCACCGGTTCTGTCGAGAAGATCAATATGGAGAGGAACTCACTCCACGGCTCGCACTACCGGTTCTGTTCCCTTATGTTAGGGATCGGCAATCTGTTGGTCTGGTGCGGACTCCTCCGATACCTCGGATTCTTCAAGAAATACAATATCCTTATCATAACTCTTAAGCACTGTTTTCCACACGTCTTGAGATTCCTGTTATGCGCACTAATTATCTACAGGTTTGCCATCAATTGTCTTACAGTTAAGAGAATTATCTCTAATAATATCTGTTGTTTTGATTCCTCAGTGGTTTCTGCTTCTGTGGTTGGGTTGTGTTGGGACCCTATCATCTCAAGTTCAGAACCATTTCCAGGACTTCTGAGTGTTTGGTAAGAATTCTATTATTTTGATTGAGTTTTGGATCAATTGTTTGACTGATTTTTTGTTTGTGATTCAGTTCGCACTCATGAATGGTGACGACCTCTTCGCCACATTCGCCATAACTAATACTAATTCACTAATGATTTGGTGGTTCTCTCGATTATATTTGTATGGATTCATAATTCTGTTCATTTATGTAGTCCTCAGTCTATTCATTGCCATAATTATGGACTCTTATGAGACAATCAAAGACTACTATCAGAATGGCTTCCCTTTGGATGACTTACAGAAGTTTATCAGCGAATGCGAGGACACACTCGCCTCCTATATGGAGGACATGAGGGAAACGCCTACTCTGTGGCAGAGTTTTGTACTCTTTTGGACTAATCTGAGGTCATATGTGTTGTCTCTGTTCAGAGTCCAGCAGTAGTTCCAAAGGAAAAGCATTTGTAGCCAAAGAACTAATATTTTATATACTATTTGTTTGACTCAACTCTCGTTTTGAATACCGTTTTAGTTATTCAATCGTTTTGTTCAGAAAAATATATTTTATTTTTATTCAATTGTGAGTCAAAACTCATTTAATAATCTATTGATTAAAAACCATATTTTAATTATTAATAAATAAAAGTATTTTTACTCAAGAAAATAGAGTAACTGTTGCCTTGATTATTGATTTTGGATTTTAGAGTCACTCTCTCCCATATGTTATTCAATGACACTCAACTAATATTCGACTGCAGAGCACATAAAGTGTGGAAATCTCTGTTTTTGGCATATTTTGGCTGAAAAATAACTATATTTTGAGAAATTATTTATTTTATGTGTTGTTTATTGAATTTTAATATAACTAAAATTAACAAGGTACTAATCAATTTCTATGTTCAATTGACCTTGAACTTGACCAATATTAATTTGTGCATGATACAAACTTCCAAAACAAAAAAAAGATAAATTAAAAATCGACGGAAAACCTGAAACTGTTGTAAACCTTATATTGTATTTAAGGCATAAATTTTAGAAAATTTAGTTTTGTCTGACATTTCATTAAATTTTAATCAAAAAATAAAATAAAATTATATTAAACTCAAAACAAAAGACATTGTTTTCAATTCAAAAGTTAATTTAAATAACAAAAGTCTTCACAAAATTGAGAATAATTTCTAAAATTGAATGAAATATTACTCTCATTTCAGGTAAACTCAAGTGTAAGATAACAAACAATTTTTTCGCGAAAAAAAATGAAATTACCAATATTAATTTCAGCCATTTTTTTATTTCTTATATTTGGTGACTCTCGGGAGGACTCAGTTATACATTTGAGTCTTCCCTCTGGAGAGGACCCGAACGGGACAGTCCGCTCTCAACGGGATTTTGTCAAACAAATGATGAAACTTTCGTGGGATTCATATAAGAAGTACGCCTGGGGTTGGGACGAGCTGAAGGCTAACCCCAATAGGGAGTCACCAGAATATTGGGTGAAGCCACGACTGGGGGCCACTATTATCGCCTCTTTGGACACACTTTTGATTATGAATATGACCGAAGAGTTTTCAGACGCCAGGGATTGGGTCGACAAACATTTCAATCTGAAGAAAGTGGACAGAGATCTATCGCTTTTCAATACAATCATGAGAACAGTGGGAGGACTGTTGTCTGCGTTTGCCTTAACTGATGATAATATGTTCCTCCAAAAGGCCAGACAAGTAGCCGACCTATCGATGCCCGCATTTAATACGAAGACTGGTTTGCAATTAGTTTATAATTTATTCTGATCTTAAATTTCTTTTGTTTGCCTTAAGGCCTACCTTTTCCTCTGTTCAATCCTAAGACTGGAAGGGCTTTACCATACAAAGGACAGGACGGAGACATTGATCGTGTTATTTTATCAGAGTTCGGAACACTTCACTTAGAGTTTGTATACCTGAGCGCAGCCACCGGTGAGCCCAAGTATAACGAGAAAGTCTGTAAAATACGTAACCATTTGGACGGACTGCGCAAACCCTATGGAGGGCTGTATTTAAACTTTTTGAGCCAGACTTCCGGCAACTGGAGTTATGACTTAGTTAGTGTCGGGGCTTTCGGCGACAGTTTTTACGAATATCTCATCAAATCTTGGGTTCAGTCGAATGGGACCGACAGTCAATCCCGACGTATGTTCGACACAACAGCCGAAGCCATTCGTAAACATTTGGTTAAGAAGTCGTCCAAAGGTTTGGATAAAAAATGTTCTGAAAATTTGATTTTGAAATTGATTTGAATCCGAGGATTGACTTATTTTGTCAAACAAAACCATGGCAGACAAGTGCACGAAATGGAGCACTTGATGTGCTTCACGGGTGCTATGTTTGGGTTGGCCTCAAACGGTATCACAGACTCAGACAAAAGTCAACAGTACTTACAATTGGCAGAAGAGCTGACATTCACTTGTCGAGAGCTGTACCGATCGACGGCCACCCATTTGGGTCCGGCCCACTTCAGGATCTCCGATCAGGGATTAGTCGGTGTCGACGGCTGGCAGTGGTATAATTTGGCTCCGGAAGCCGTTGAGTCGTACTTTCATTTATGGCGTCTGACACATGACCAGCGCTACAGAGACTACGCCTGGGATGTAGTCCAGGCTATCAATCAGTACTGTCGGACAGACTGGGGGTTTGTCGGTATTCACAACACTAATGATGTGAAAACCAATAAATATGAAGACCAGGAGTCTTCCCTCTTGGGAGAGACATTCAAATACCTTTACCTCATTTTCTCGTCCGACGATTTGATTCCATTCTCTGATTGGGTATTCAATTCTGTCGCACATCCATTCCCTATACTGTCGCCAATTGGCAGTGAGGACAGGGATGGGAGCAAAAGACAACCGGATTGCAGTCAAATACGACTAACAATTAAGTCGGGGTCTCAAACAGCGATCGAAACTTTGCCAACGCAAGAAACAAAACAAAATGACCAAGTTAGAGTTTCTCCCTCTCCTGTAAGCCACCGGAGCTCAACAGCAAAGCCCAAACCCAAAGGAAAACAATCGAAGTTAAGAGATTCTTCTGTACAACAAATCCCTTTCCGTTTTTCAGGTAATCATTATTAAAATATATCTTTTATTTGAATTTTTGTGTGTTTTATAGTTTTTGTATTCATTGGTTTGCTGTTTCTTTTTAATTGATTTGACCACGATATCAATTAACTGAAACCTCGATAACTCACTTTGATTGAGCTGTTAATTAGTTAGCAGTGTTACTGTCAAATGAAAATCGATATCGATTACAGAATTTTTATTATCTTATATGTACAAGTATAAATTATTCATCATTTGAAAGTAATTTTGACAAATAAATAAATAAGTAAATAATAAATGAGTATAAAATTATTTATTCATAGAAAAACATATTAATGACCTAGGTACTACCAAGAGCAAAATTCCCCAAAATCTCATTAAAGTTCTTTTGAAAACTGATGATAACTGAAACGTGTTATAGGAGTGTTGTACGTGTATATAGTTTTTGAAAATGCATTGAGACCAAGGTCATTGTGAATATGCATATCAATTGAATTCAAGAATAAAAGAATCCCCTCATATTTATTCATAACAGTTTTAATTGAGATAATGACCATGTTTACTCCAATCGCAAAATTGAATTTTTTGTCTAACTTTTTGAACAAATATTTTCGTTTGATTACAATTTTACTCATTTTGATGAACTTGAAAACAATTGATTCATTACCACTAAAAGAAGCAAGGATAGTCTTGCCATCGGGGGAGGACCCCAACGGAACAGTCAGAGAACAGCGAGAGTTTGTCAGACAAATGATGAGACTTTCGTGGGATTCATACGTCAACTACTCGTGGGGTTGGAATGAGTTGAGTCCCATCGCACACAAAGGAGCGACGGAAGGGGTCCGATTGGGCACTACTATTGTCGACTCTTTGAGTTCTCTTTATGTAATGAATATGACTGAAGAGTTCGACAGAGGAAGGGATTGGATCCAAAACAATCTCGATTTCAGTTCAATCAATGAATACGTTTCGGTCTTTGAGGTTGTGATCAGAATAGTTGGGGGACTCCTATCCGCCTATGACTTCACTAAAGAACAGATATTCCTCGAAAAGGCTAAAAATATTGCCGACAAACTTATGCCAGCCTTTAACACACCCACAGGTATGCAATGGATTTGAAAAACAAAATCATTTATTGATTTCAAACAAAAATATAAGGCATTCCTCACAATTTGGTTAATCCACATTCGGGTATCTCCACGAATTACGATTGGGTATCGGGTCAGGCCTCTCTTTTATCAGAAATCGGAACTCTTCACTTGGAATTTGTTTACCTGAGCTCTGCCTCCGCTGACCCCAAATACGCCGAAAAGGTCTGTCAAATACGGAAACATTTGGACCGAATGGACAAAGCATTTGATGCTCTCTATTATGCGACCGTTAATCCAAATAGTGGTGAGTGGGGGGAAAAAAAGTTGACTCTCGGAGCCTTTGGCGACAGTTTCTACGAATATCTCATCAAATCATGGGTTCAGTCCAATGGGACCGACAGTGAGGCCCGTCGTATGTTTGACGCAGCGGTGGATGCGATAGACAAACATATGCTAAAGAAATCTCGTTCTGGTCTGTTATTAACCTTGTTGATCTTTAATGTTATCAAATTAATTATTTTTGTCAATAGGTTTAATATATTTACCCAAACAATCGAACGGTAAAATTGATAATACGATGGAACACTTGACCTGTTTTGTTGGCGGTATGTTTGCTTTGGGATCATTAGGTCAGGAAAGCCAACAAAAGTCCGATTGGTTCATATCTTTGGCTATAAATCTGACGGAAACATGTCATGAGTCCTATATAAGGACCGCCACACATATAGGTCCGGATGAGTTCCAATTCGATGAAAAATCAGATGCGGTTTCACCGAAACGGGAGTCCAGAAGATATATTTTGAGACCAGAAGTGGTTGAGTCGTACTTCTATTTATGGCGTCTGACACACGACCAGCGCTACAGAGACTACGCCTGGGATGTGACCAAAGCTCTCGACAAATACTGTCGAACGGACACCGGATTTGTTGGACTCGTAGACACAAATGATTTGAATTCAACTAAAATCGATAAAATGGAGACTTATTTTATGTCCGAAACACTGAAATACTTATATCTTATCTTCTCTTCGGATGACTTAATCTCATTAACCGATTGGGTATTCACTACAGAAGGACATCCACTTCCTATTAATTCTAAATTCATAGCTCAGTGTAAATTCCAAATTAAAACAACTGAAATGGTTATCACTTATCAATTTGATCATGATCAATATTAATCTTGATATTTTGTTAAATATAGCCTAAATTGGTGACAACAACGACAACTGTTAAACCATATCCAAAATCAACGGTAATTACTGGACAAGAGGTAAGTACAACACATCCGACTCCACGGCCTACACGTCGTCGGCATAGAAGGGGACAAAACAGCGGTCACACAACCAATCATTTTCCGAATATATTGAGTAAAACTAATTTTTAAAAAACAATTTTTTGATAATTATTTTCTTTTCTCTCCATTTGTAGTCAATTTTATTTCAGGTCTACTCATAGTTCTACAGTTATTTTAATTATAATCAATTGTGAATCAATTGAGCATGTTCATCTCATCACGACAGAATTGCATTGGTTCATTAAGTTTAGATTGAAGTTAAATGGATTGGATTTCTATTGGATTCTTTTGAATTCTAATTACATTAATTAAATTTGCTAGATTAATTCTTATTTTTCATATTAATAAATGTTAATTTAATCACAATATTATTTGTTTGGAAAAACAGTGTTTTGTTTTACAATTCAATAAAATGTTATTATATTTCAACTATTAATTAAAAAATGTAGAAAATAATATTAACATACATTTGACCCAGTTCCTCTTAAATCATTCAATTAAAAAGATATACTTGGAAACTAATTTGATAAAAGAGAAGAAATTATATAATGTCGTTATAAAATAAGACTACATCTTGCTCTATCCAATATGAATTTACAGGCAATTGTCAGATCTTACGCTTCATTTCCACGATATATCGAATCGCATTCAATGACTATTTGGCAGAAGTTTGTCGACGGAGTAAATATGTCTTCAGTCAATTGCTTTGAACCAAAACTAAATGAATTTAAAAAATTTGAGGACAAGTTCTCTCTAATGGCTTTCAAAGACGATGTAATCATTTTATCAATCATTAATCATAAGGTATGTCTCAATTTTTAACCTTGATTAAACATCAGATAGAATACTTCGAGATCGATGACAACTCAGGCTATCATCTCAATCTGGTCGCTCCTCTTTTGATTGAGCTTGGTAGAAGAGTCAATCGCAGGTAATTTTTGTTTTTGTTAAAAGGATTATTCATATGAAAATCATAACTCCTTTGGAAGTCTTCATCTCTTTCTTAACGACTGCAAAGAGAAGAGTAGTTTGAATTGGGTCAATGATCGCTACCAATTAATGCGAACGGATAATTTAACATCAATGGACAGGGTACCATTCAAGTATAATCACGAAGTTAATAGCGGCTTCAACTGTTCAAAACCTCTCTACTTATCCAATCAAATGGTTATTCTGAGCCCTGATATACGAAAACAGAAGTATCCGATGGAACACATCTTCCTTACCTTTGATATGAGAATCTGGACTCTTATTATAGTGTCATTTGGTTTGGTTTTGGTTATCAATTGGTTATCAAATCGATTGAATTCAGGGAATAATAAATTGGGAAACTTTTCACACGCTTTTTGGGCACATTTTTGGCCACTAATTGGAAAAGCACATGAATTGGGTTACAGAGGGTTTCTCTACATATTATGGGTCACATCTTTGTTGCCATTGACCGAAATCGTCAAAAACGACTTATTGGCTAATCTTCTCAGTGAAGAACTGATCCCTTTGGAAACAATAGACCATATCTTTGAACTATACGACAAGAAAATTATAACCAGGATATATACAGATTCATTTAAAGCCATTGACTATAAACACTACTCTTCTATAAATATTGTAGGTGAGAAGGAGTTCAGAGATAAAGTGGACAAGCTATTACCATTATTCATTGAAATTAATAAGGATATTATGGACCTTGTCCCATTCCTTGACGACCCAAAACAAATGGTTAAAATAATTTCCAGTTCTGTTCTCATTGAAGACGAGGAATGGGTTGAAATAGTTCTGCCATTTCTGTCGAGAATAGTGTCCGGTCATAGGGGAGAGGCGTACATACCTTTCCTCATAACATCTCTTTGTTATGGACATAACTTTCAGTTTGTCTCAGAAGTTGAATCTCTGTAAGTCTTATATAAATTAAAAGAAAATTGAAGTAAATATTTGTCAAAATTCAGTTCAAAGCGTTTATTCGAGACATCAATTCTCCAGCACTGGTATAAACAGAAGTATGTATTCATATTTGAGCAAGCTGCTATCATGTTCGAGAAAAACCCATTCTTTGGCTCTCGTCCGGTGTCTGACTATTACCAGAGCTCAACCGATTGGTCCCAATTATATTTCACTCAAACCAATTCACTATTCGTGTTCATACTCTACAGTTCAATAATGACCTTTGTCGGTTTTATTGGTGAATGGATGTGGTATCACTATTTCTATGCATTCAAATGGGACAGATTCTAAGTCATCAATAAATACCAAGATCAATCTTTTTTGATCAATTAGTATATCCATTTCAAAACAAATATTTATTTTATTCTTGAATTTCATTTCAAATGATTTCAAACATTAAAAGAGTTGTAAATAAGACTAGAATTAAGTGTTTTTCCAGTTTTTTCGTTGATTCGTTACGAATAGCATTTCGAGTATTAATTAATTAATATATTCGTCACTATATGTGACCAAAAATCTATTTTAAATAACCGGTTATTGACATAAAAATTGTGTTAATTAATAGCAATAATCTCTGAATGAAAAATGTATTCATATATTAAATATCTATTAGAAATAGAAAACATAAAATCGCATAAAAATTATTCAAAAACTATATAAAAATCAAAACCAAGTCTTCTATAGACATATATCTCATAAAAGTCTCAAATCTTTCAATAAGTATAACAATAATACTGTAATTAAAACACAAAAACAAATGAAAACAAAAAATAAATCACTAAAAACTTGTGTATTCCCTCAACAGAGGCCAAAACATCAACAGAACCCAAACTTATTCTGAGTTTCGCACAGAATTGTAAATAAAATTCAAACAAAATAATAATAATTTCAATGAAATTGAGTGACAAATGGAACCAATGCTGAGATTTAGAGCGAAGTAAATGAGTATTGAATCAATTGACGGCCAATGGTTAAAGTTGGAGATGAAGAGCGCTTTTTGGCATCGGTTTCAATGAAAACCTTTCCCTAACATTCAGACTAATGCTTACGAATGGATGAGTCATTTGTTTCATTCCGTGTTATGTCTTTCCAACCATTGAATCACAGACTTCTCGATGTTGTCCTTCCAATAGATGTTTGCCCTAATCTTTTCGAGACACTGTTCGACCGCCTGTTGACCGGAGCCAACGGACACCGAACGGAAGAAGTCGTCCACTTCTTTCAACTCGAAGCGGGTGGAGAAGTGCCAAACAGTTTCGGTGATAATCGAGTCCATAGAGAAGGAGCCCTCACCGAACAGTTTGATTATCTGATGCCAGTTCTCTCTGACGAACCTCCAGACCATATCCCGTCCGATGGGGTTATGCGATACGACTGTAATCACGTGAACAGTGTCTTGAGTTTTGATTTGATTTTTGTCGAGAGAACTGTTCAGGTATTTGGCCAATAGGTAGGCATTCCTTGTGCTGCCCAACGCTCCCAACAGAAGTTTCTTCTCCGAAGGGATTGTTGTGTTTAAATACTTATTCCAGACGTGAGTCCACTCCTTGTGTCCGCCGTATTGTACGCCAGTATTGTAGACGACTTCCCGAAGATTGACCGGAATTTTCGTGTTGTTTGTGACCCACGACTGAAAATAACGGTTCGCCACTTGAATAGACTGTCGGTCCCCATAGGAAACGGCTGCCCTCAGCAGCAGAGCCCTGAGCTTACGAACGAGCATAAGGTCCTGGGGGTGATCCTTCCATCCCCAGATCGTTATCAATGGCTCAATTAGACCGCAAATAAACTTCTGGAGGAGTGGGTTCTGCAGCATAACTGTATCCATAATACCGAAATGATAGAGGGATGACTCCCACGGGACGTAATCCCGTTCCCCATTCCTCAAGTAAAGGGTCAGTTTCATCGCTATATTCACATCCAGTGTTCCGGTTTTCATGAGAGCAAACGCGTCGTCGATTAGGTTCGCCCTATCGGTTGAGGTCAGGACGTGTCGGTTGTATGTGTGCTCGAAAAGCACTTCCGATAGGGAACGCCATACATCCGGTTCGTAATTGACTCGATAGAAACCGCTCTGATTTGCGTTCAGTTTAAACCATTTGATATTTTCCTCGAAGGGGATCCACATCTCACTTGTGTTGAACCAAATCAGACGCGAGTCGGGCTTCTGGTCAGTGATTATTGTGATCGGAATAACCCATTTGTAGCCAAACGGGGATATGTCTGACGTCTTGGATGCGTTCGATTCGGGTGGAGTCGAGAGGAACCGGCGCTGAGTGAGATATAGGCGGTCGCCGTCCTGTCGGACATTTATGAGTGGATATCCCTTTTGCTTAACCCATGTGTCCATAACTGCGGATACGTTAACTGAATCGGATTGACTGACCTTTGAATGCAATTAAAAATTAGTTTTGAGAAAAAATTTTGAGCACAAAATGGGACTGACTTCAGACAAGCATTGCCACAAATCCCTTGTCTTCGCTGTTTTATACTTATATTTGTGCAGATATTTTGATAACCCGGTCCTTAACTTATCGATTCCGAGGAAGTTCTCCAGCATTCGGATGAGAGCCGCGCCCTTTAGGAAGGAATTCCCGAAAAGGTTTAGTCAAAAAGAATAAGAAAAACAATGATTTCAAACCTTTTTATAAGAGATCGCATCGAAAATGGCTTCAATTTCAGAGGGATTCCTAACGTTAGCCATAATCGGATGCGAACTCTGGAGTGAGTCCATCGCCAGCGCCTGTTGTGTCGTTGACGTCACGAACTGATCCAATAATTTCCTGAATAGTGGACACAAGAACTCAATCGAAAAACCCGGAAATCAATTGAAGACATACCACTCCGGATGGATGTGATCGACACCAAGATTTTCAACATATGAGGCAAACCCTTCGTTAAGCCAGAGGTCGTTCCACCAGTTCATAGTCACGAGATTCCCGAACCACTGGTGGGCCACTTCGTGTGCTGTTCAAAAGGAAACCCCATTAAAACCAAATTGATTCTCAAAGTTATTCTGAGCGACTGACCGACAACGATAGCCACCTGTTCCTGAGCCTCAATACTGGACTCATTATCGTTATACAAGAACATAGTGGTCCGGAATGTGATGAGACCCCAGTTCTCCATAGCGCCGGCAGCGAAGTCAGGGACGGCCACCAAATCTAATTTGCTTAACGGATACGTCACGTTAAAGAACTCCTGAAAATAGCTCAGAATAGCTGCCGCAGACTTCAGGGCGTAACTCGACTGCGAGTCCTGGCCCTGGGGTACCAGAGCTCTGATGTTTACCCCCTCTTTGGTCTGAGTCGTGTGTATATTGAAGTCGCAGACAATGAATGCCACTAAATATGTCGACATCGGAACAGTCGGCTCGAAGACAGACATTATATAACCATCGCTGTCGATTGAGAGGACTTCCTTTTTGTCTGAGTTGAAGAACGCGTTAAACCTCTTCTCGTGAACCAAATTCATTGTAAACGACGCTAAGAAAGAGAAATCATACAAATTATTATCTTTTGTGAGAAGCCTATCAAAGGAGACATACCTTTCATCGCCGGCTCATCAAAACAGGGAAACGCCGAACGGGCGGCCGTCGGTTCGAAGTGAGTGGTCAGCAGATACTTCTTGACGCCACTCCTGCTGTCAAAATAGGAACTGACGTAAAACCCCTCCAACTGTTCCTCCAATTGTCGCTCAAAACTGATTCTTAGGCTATAATTGCGATTCGGAAACAAGAATTTGTCGAATCTAATGAACAGCTGTTCGTTTTGGACGCACTCCAACTGTTGCTCCACTTTAATGGACTCACTGTTCGACACATTTGACACTTCAGTCATAATTATTTCAGTGATGTTCAGCTTTTTTATGTGAATCACTAAGAAGTCTGTCTTTTCTGAGACACTCAAAAGAATGGAAACACTTCCGGTGTTGTAAAACGTCTTCATATCGGGTCTCATAAATAGCTCGTAGTGTTTCGGGACTATTAATGCCGGCAAACGTATGTCAGTCCAGGGAAACGGTTCCCCAGTTGTGGACAAAAGTTTCGAAGGCCTGTTGGCCACCAGTCGGCCACCGCCGGCGGAAGTCGCGGACTTGTCGGCCGACTGCGAGAAGAGGGGCGACCGGGACTCCGAGTGGCCAGAAATGCATTGATTATGAAATGGAAAAAAGGCTATAATTAAGGCAATGATTGTAATGACCAGAAGAGAACATAAGCCAAGAGTCAAAACATTGGTTTTCCTCCAATTCAGTACATTATGAGTGCTCTGACTCTTTGTCCGACACATTCGGCCACAACTGGACCCCCGTTTGCTGTCGTGACCGTTGCTGTCGGTTGAGGTGAGGAACGCCACGTCGTCTATCTCTAGCTCTGCCATCGGTATTGTCATGATTTAGGTCTGGAATACCTTTCCTTTAGTCTGAATACCCGTCCAATGGATGTGACATTAAATCAATTGTAGAGAAAATGACAATAAAATCGATGAAAAACTTTTTACTGATGTCTGGCTTCGGATGAGTATTATTGGATAATAACCACAACTGAAGACTGTTTTTGTCACTCATTTATCGATTGTCTTCTTCTTCTAATAGATCTGTCACTTCATTGCTCTCATGTCTTGTAGTCATCGATGGGAACATCAAATGGAAGAAACAATTGTCACATAAATAGATGAGAATTTGTGGACAACTTCTTCGACTTTTGCGGGAAATTAAGTCAAAAAATCAGAGATTAATGACATTATCTTCTGATGAAAAGTATTTGTCTTTTATTGGATGAAAACAATTGAAAAATGAAAATACTTTTGGTTCTTCAGTTGTGAAGAGTATTTATTTTTTTGGCAATAGTTGTGTCATATCTGATGGCAATTAATCCAAAGATAAATGGATTTTGTGGTGAAAACCGGCGAACAGTGAGTAATGCAGAAGAGATTAGACGAAGAGTTGAGTCGTTTTTCATTCACTCATCACTTGTTTCACAAATTAATATCGATTTTTATCTCCACTGAAGGCATACATCACTCAATGGTTGTACTCTTCTATAGACAACAGACCTAATGGTTAACCACAATATCATCGATCAGTTTCAGTGGATCTGGTGTTAAATGAGCCGAAAAATCAAATAACAAGAACTGATTGCGAAAGTAATGACATTTAAATAAAACTATAAATCAATTGAAAAAACAGTTTTCAGTCTTTCATATGAGGACAACAAATTATTTTTCAAATAAATAATTCAAAAGTTTTTTATAATTAATTGACTTTTAAAACCATTTTCGGGGAAAAACTTTAAACAAATTAATGAAAACAAAAAATATTTTTCAAAATATATTCAATACATAAAAACATTTGAAATAATTTGATTGAAACGAAGCGAAAGAAAAAATTGATTTTTCTGTAAAAACACTGAAAAACACTCTTTTTTGACGAGAAATCCGACAATAAATTGAAAAATAAAAAATATATTTCAATAGCTTTTGATTAGGAAATACTTTTGACAATCACTTGATTCAACTTTTTCTCTCCAAGTTATCAATCAATTAGTTTTATGATTGAGTTTAAGCATCAGCTGACAAACTATTGAGACATCAATTGAATTATTTATTTGTTATTTTCATTTGTCATTCAATTTAAAGTTCAATTCAATGTTTATTTACGTCAGGAAATGGGATAAACACTTGCATTCAATTTGCTTATAGACTGATAGCACGCAATCCGTACGACAATTATCAACAGAAAAGTCACCACTTTTTCGAGTCATTTAATTTCTGGCTCTTCACAACACTTTCGGCCCCCATTTGTCCCCCTCTTTAAAACATATCATTTATTTTGCTATTTGTGATACCCCTTTTTATTTGATTGACTATTTAGCAAGATAAACTTTCTAAGGAGCTTAAAAATTCCGTATTTTGATTATTCTTGATATATTCTGGAAAAGAATCTTGGTTATATTAATTTTTTAATAGTTATGCGGAAATGACAATAATTTGACCTTAACCAATTTACAGAGCTATCAATTATATAGAGATAAGCTATCAAGATGAGTTCTTTTGATCAGCTATCAAGTTCAAGTGGCGATTAATCGTTTTTGAAGTGCCTTGATGACAATTTTAATTAAACTAATTGCGTGTTTGAATATCAGGTTAAGTTTTGTCACTAATTAGCCTTTTATTGAACTCAAGCTTCAGTCGAATGACGTGTATATCGAGTGTTATATAAAAGTACTGAAAATCCTGTTTTTCAAGAATATAGAGTCGATTCACATAAAGCGTTACACACGAGAGGAGTGTTGTTTTCACCCATTCAGAGATCACAAGAATTCTGTTTTACGATACCATTGGAAAAGTACTGCTGTTTGTGAACAACAGTTGTTTTGAAAAAGTGGTTGAAAAGACCGGTTTTTTAAACTTGACTTTAATTAAACTTTAATTGAAATGAATGATAAAATTGTCGATTATGTGAATTAAACGTGGAAACTACCAAGTCATTGTCCAAGCTACGCTCGTTGCGCAGACAAATAGAAGAAAAAATAGTTATCCTAAAAATAACCTAGGCTCAAAATTGAAGAATTTCCACACGACATGTAATAACTACAATCAAACTCCAATACAAATAAAAGCATAAAATAATCGGAAAATTTGAATAAAAATCAAATTGTTTTTTAAGGAAATGAATTTGTTTTTGAGAAGAAAATTTGAATCAAGATTAAAGTGGCAATCATTTCCTCGATGAGTCAATTTAAAGCCCAGGGGTAACAATAGGTAGAGTCGACTGCAGTGTCGATTCAATGCCAACACAAACGCCAGAAAACAAGTCATTACTTCCTATTAATTGTGAATATCATTGAAAAATCATATTTGATGTGAAACTTAAGCTTCAAATTAATGCAAAAAACTTCCTCTAAAAGAGGATTTTTTAGCCATACGTCTAATAAATGAGAAAATCACATAAGACTCATGTCTTTAGACAATATTTAGACCAAAATTTTCATAACAAAACTCGACATCAATTACATTGACTTCAAAATCATGTCTTCAGTTAAGGTATGAAAAGCCATTAGAGGAGTGTATGTCTGTCCCATTCGTAACAACGATTACATTTACTTTTAAGGAGGTGTTCATCGTTTCTGTGGCCCGAACTCCGATCGGTTCCTTCCGTGGGTTACTGTCGCCACTGACTGCCACCCAATTGGGTTCGACAGCAATAAAGGCTGCTCTGGAGAGGGCGGGCATTACCGGACAAGACGTCGATGAGGTCTACTTCGGTAATGTACTGCAGGCGGGTGTGGGTCAGGCGCCCGCCAGACAGGCGGCTCTCGGAGGAGGCATTTCGGTGAGCACTCCCTGCACTGCCATCAACAAAGTCTGCGCCTCTGGAATGAAGTCCATAATAATCGGTTCTCAGGCCATACGGGCGGGCGATGACGAGGTTGTCGTCGCCGGAGGGATGGAATCTATGTCTAACGTTCCCTATTATCAGACTAGAGGTGAGACTCCTTATGGAGGCATAACGCTGTTGGATGGGATAGTGGCCGACGGTCTTACAGACCCTTACAGCCACACACATATGGGTCTGTGCACTGAGAACTTGGCCAAGAAATATGACCTGAGCCGCGAGGCTCAAGACCTGTTCGCTATCGAGAGCTACAAACGCAGCGCTAAAGCCAATGCCGCCGGAGTTTTCAAGGAAGAGGTGGTGCCAGTCGTTCTGCCGGCGAAGAGAGGAAAACCAGAAGTGACTATTCTGGAAGACGAAGAGTTCCGTAAAGTTAACTTCGATCGGGTGCCGACACTCAGCCCTGTCTTTAAGAAAGAGGGCGGAACGATAACGGCAGCCAATGCCAGCTCTCTGAACGATGGCGCCGCCGCCTGTGTCCTGATGTCCGCAAAATCCGTCCAAAAATTTAATGCCAAACCTTTGGCCAAAATTATTGCCTTCAGTGACGCAGCGGTAGAGCCAATCGACTTTGGGATTGCACCGGCATTTGCCGTTCAGAAGGTGAGGCTTTACCTCTTATCCACATAACGCATACCCGTCCCCTACCAGACGGTTGAGTTCATTCAGTCCTTTCACTAATTAATGGATTGAATGGTAATTAAGTTCTGGAAAAATAATATGTGATATAATCGTCGAAACAATTATTTCATTTTTATGCCAATAATTGTGAGAATATCGCTAACAATGAATGCCTTTCCCATCAGGTCCTGGAAAGGAGCGGTATCCAGAAGTCTCAGATCGCGCACTGGGAGCTCAACGAAGCGTTCAGTGCTGTGGCCTTAGCCAACATCAAACACCTGGACTTAGACCCGGCTAAGGTTAACCCTAATGGAGGGGCCGTCGCTTTGGGCCATCCCTTAGGGTATGAATTGATTGCGACTTTTTTTGATTTGATATCAAAATTATTAATCGTTTTCTCTGAGCAGATGTTCCGGCGCTCGGATTGTCAACCACTTAGCACTGCATCTAAAGCCGGGAGAGTATGGTTTGGCCGGGATTTGCAACGGAGGCGGCGGTGCCTCCGCTCTTATCCTCCAAAAACTTTGAATGCAATCAAATAGTATTGAAATTTAAGATATAATTAAGTATTTTTGTCACCAATTGTTGGGATCTCTTCAAGAGTTTTGTTTGGATTTTTTGAGAGTATTGACTATTTTTAGACCACTTTTTGGCAGTTTTTTATGCAATAGTTTTGAGATATATTTGGATTTTATTTAATGTTTTTATTTTTGGTTTTTTCTTGTTTTTGTTTTTTAAGGAATGGTTTTTGTTATACAAATATTAATATAGTTTTTATATACAATTTTATCAAAAGATTTAATATTTATATTGAATGATATTTTTTCTAATCATTGATTAATAAATGAATTTTTTTATACAATTTACTAAAAGTTGATATTTTTTTTGAAAATCAATTGGAATTTCGACCTATCATTCAGTATTACTTTTGGACTATTCATAAATACCTTGGTAATGAGACTGCAGATGGAACCCTTTGCCCTCTGAATTGAGTCAATTATAAAGTGGTTGCATGAAATTTTCCCATGATAAATAATAAGGTTAAATTTGTTTGCTTTTAATTTCCTATACACTCATTATATTCCCCTTTTGTCTGATTATCTGGAAATGAGTTTTCATTAATCCATTTCTAATTGTCTGCCACATCAGTGACTACTACTTGAGGAATAGCACAAGTCGTTTGTCATTCCCTGCCCTAAGACTCGATGATATCGTTATTATAATAACGTTTTTATCGAATTATTTAATCAAAAAATAGTTTCAATAGTATTATAGTTTTAGTCATAAAAATTGATTAATTGCTATAAAGAAATGGTTTTCTATTTAGAAAATGAGATACTTTTCTATCGATTAAACGATTCTATGATAAAGATCTGAATTATCGAAAAACGATTTAAAATTTAGAAATAATTTATTTGCTTTTAAACTCGTTTTTGAACTTTTGCCGCCTTTTTGTCCCAAATTTCCAAAAATCTATTTCTTAAGGAATGCCACATCCGTTAAGACAATCAATAGTAAAGCCCTTCAGAATCTGCTGACAAATCTGTCCATTAATATCAATATTTGAGTTAATAATAGATACAATAGATTCAGAGATTCATACAAAAGATAACTCTTTGGATATATTCAAAAATTATGCCTAGATAAAAAGATAGATAATCAACCTCTTCCGGGCATTTTACCAAGGACCGTTACTAAAGATTTTGGTATTCTCTAAATTCTGAATTCTACTTGAATGACAGTTAACCCACTATTGTTTGGGACATACATCTGGTAAGGAATTGTTAGAGTTGTGTCCAATTAGTTACGAATCATTTGATTAAATTTTATATGATTTGATTCGAGCAGATGTTTGAGCAAAATGTTAGTTCCCTGCCGTGGATAGGAAAGGATGAGGAAGTGGTTCGCCAAGAGCTCTAACTTTAGATAAAAGTTTTCAAAACAATTCAATCGTAAATTTATTTCAATACATTCATAGATTTTATTATAAAAAATTATACATTTTTCTCATTTAATATATATTTGAGTTATATTTGTTTCTATAGATATCTGATAATAAAAGTAGTTTTGGTCCATTGAGAGGCGGCCCCTAATATATGCCGAGCTGTGTCTCCATTGACTTGAAAGATTTTAAAATCTGAAATATTATTAAACATAAATCATCAAGATGAGAAATTGCAGTGAAATTAACAAAGTTGAAGTCAATTGAATTGGCTTGGTCACGACAACGTCAATTTGCAAATAGAGTGCTGACCCCAGAAAATTGATTCAATAACTGCCAACAGTCCCCATCCGACCCAACCTTTCCTTTCACTTCTACTCAACTCTAATGTTATGTGTCTTTAAAGAGATTGTTATATAAATTGTATTGCAGTCTAACAACAACTAAATTGTTCGCCAATTTTTTTTCAATGGCAAACACACACACAGTCAGAGGCATACCTGTGCCGGGCCTTTGAAAGGGTATAGGCTCTTGAACTGTGGTGTGTCTGACTGAGTGGTTGTGTGCAATGTTCTGCAAATATTGCCCTTTCGCTTGAGTCGACCAAATATTTCATTTTTGAAAAATATTTTTTTAGCCAAACGTTTGCATAATATATGCAAAGCATCGATAAATCAGTTGAGATGTCGTCCCCCACTATATTGGAGACTAATGAGAGGAAAACCACTCGAGCAGAAATAGAAATTGTTAATCCGGATAATTATGACAATAATAAATCGAATGATCCAGGCAGATCCTACTTGGAATTACCCCCTAATAAATAAGAATTTAACAAGAACAGTTTTAAAAGTTAAACCACATCGAAATACTTTGAATTTTTGTTTGTTATTCATATTTAAAGTCTTATATTTAAGCCATAATTTGAAGAAAAAAATTTACGAATGAATACTCGGCTAAAAGATCGTAAAATTGAATAAACAAGGTTAATTTTTTTGCTTCATTCAATGCGTTATTTGAAAAGTTTAAAAGTTTATAAAAATAGAGTGTTTTGTGATGAGCTGTAATAGAGGACTGGCTTTTGTGAAAAAATAAACCGCATCTGACCTTCCCTTTGAACAAAAATCTTTATGAGTGAGAAATAACATCATTTGAGGTCAACCGATAGGCTATTAGTGCCTATCCTCTCCCCCTGTCCTCTATTTCTTCGGACAAAATGAAACTCAAACGCGAATTATATAATAATAGGAGAGGTATATGAAAAACACAGAATAAAATTGTGGCCAAAAAGAGATCATTTTTTTCGCATCATTTCACAGACTTGTGTCCAATATAATCAACTCTTGACTGTCATTACTGTCAGTCTATTATAAGAAATGGCAATAAAAAGAGTGAAATATATTTAAAACATTTGATAATAGTTTTTGTGAATTACTTAATCACATATTCATTACAATCTGTATATTATCTGATGGTCTGTTCCCTTCATTAGACTATTATAGTTTGGGAAAGACAGCACTTATTCAACTCTGGCTACTGTTGGTCCTGTTGGAGGTCATTAGGACTTCCACCACAAGAATAAGGTATTTGTCGACACAGAGAACTGTGTGGTCTGCGCTCAAGCTATTAAAACGAAACCCATTATTCATGCCTTTCTCATGCGAGCAAGCTAGTTTTTCAACACGTTTATTTTAGGCTAATTTATAATTTGATCATGTTTGTTGTTCCATACAAAAAAAAGAATGAAAGAAAAACAATTAAGCAAGATTCTATTTATATTCATCTCGTCTAATGACGGTTCTGAATGTGTATGATATGATGCGTGACCTTGTTCATTGTCTCAACCATTTGGATGTTACCATTATTTTGCATTCGTATTATAATTTACTTCTTTATTTGGTTTTCGGTTTTGATTCCCATTTCGATCCCTTTTCACTCTATTCCGGGTATAATCCGATAAAATAGGAAATGATTTTTAATGAATAGATAATTCGGTAATACCTGAGCGAAGGCATGAGTTTAGTCATTCATTCGTTTATTTTTGTCGTGAATTTGATTTATAAATAAATTTTATTCAGAAAAACAATTAAAATACTTTTGCTTTTGAATAATGAGTTTATTTCGTTCGCTATTGGGATCAGAAAACTAAGGGAACAGTCATTTATTAAAGTCTTAGAAACTCAGGAATAAAATCAGTTATCATTTTTTATGGACTCAAATGAGAGCACAGTATCAGAAATGAGTCATTAATTTATTTGATTTCAGAAAATTGTTTTTTTCCTTAAAATAATTTATTTTTGTAGTCTATATCGTGATCCCGACCCCCAATCACAGGGGAATCACAGAGTTCTCATAGCCTACGATCGCCCACATAGTATCTGTTCCGATAGATACCTGTGCTGTGACTCTATTGTGTTTTGCCATTACCTGTTCCCTCGGATTTCAAAAGTAATTATAATTTTTTTCTCTGAAATGTTGTAAATGTTTTGTTTTGAGCGAAGCCTACACTTCGAGTGAGATCTCTATTGCGAAACACAATTGAAGTGCACTCATCTCTGATCGCAAGTGTCGTTCCCTTTCTTCGTTCACTCTCTTATGAAACTATCCTCCGGTTGTCTGAGCCCTTCAGCTGCGGCTCTCAATCTCTATATAAAGTGAATGGTATTTAAGAACCAATCATTTAGTCGAAGCAAAAGACCGTTAAGACTATAGCCTCTAATTATAAGTGATTTTTAAGTCTGTGTTCAGTATTTTTGAATGCATTCAATGGTTGACTACAGAACATGAGTTGTGCCCAAAAAATGCTGAGAAAAAATACTTTAGATATAAAACACACTCTCTTTGCAGACATTCAGATGAAATCATTATTTAAAGCAATCACTTGTTTGTGACCATCACACAGACCTGTGCTCAAGAAAATTGTCTGCCTGTGCGCTGGGGATCCAACTCTCTATCACTATCGGCACTAATGGCAGACCTGAAGACTACTTTTCCATATCATTAAACGATTGGAATATAAATGTCTTTTTCGACAAAATATATCGTTAGAGGGGACAGACTGCTTACCAGTGCCTACCAATACCTGTTCTCTTGCAATACTAAGAGATCGAGAGTCAAAATATTTGACAAAACGCTCGACTGATTCGAGGCATACGGTATATAATTCACGGCACAGACGACCGGTGCAGTCGATCAGATCATTCAGACAAGTAATTAACAGCAGAGCACCGGCCGTCAGACATGTGCTGTAAAATCACTGTCAAAGCAAAGAATGGGTTTTATTACTGAAAAAAAAGTGAAACACTTTTTTGTTGCAATCATTTTAATGTCAGAAATCGACAAATTATTGTTAGCATTGAATGATATCCTGCGCTATAAAAAATAATTTGCTCTTTGAAAGAGTCAGTCATGAAATTAGTAAAGCATTCAATGCTTTTCAATACGAGTTTGAAATCCGTTGCGAATCATATTTTTCATTATTTATTTGTGGAACAGATATATCGATGCCGTATATCGAGAGGAGAGGATAGAAAAATCAGTCATTCCTTCAATGGGTTTCGTTTTTGTGGTCAACAACTGAATTGAGGCCAAAACGAGAGATTAAATTAAAAAATTGCATTTCTGTTACAAAAAGCTATTATTTTAACATAAATTCAAAGCCATTAATGTATTCATAAAAAATAATAATCCGTCAAAAAGTTTGGCCAAAACACAAGAGTCGAAAGAAAATTGAATTTAAACGGTTTGCGGCTAAATATTTGCATGTTATTCGTGATTGTCTAGGCAAACAATTTGCCAAATTGATCAAGGATTAATTCATTATTAATCACTAAGTTTTTCAGGAAACAAATAATGACTTATAAGGAAGGGCTGAATATCACTAACATTTGTCTGTCGATTGTATTATAAAAGTGTTGCCATACCTAATTGACCTGGTTGACATTGCAGAATGCACTCAAATAATTGCCTTTTATTTCAATAGCTATAACTTTCGATAAAAGTTTTCAAAACAATTCAATCTTAAATTTGTTTCAATAGATTCATAGATTTTATTATAAAAATTATATAATAATCTCATATAATATATATTAGATTTATATTTGTTTCTATAGATATCTGACAAAAAAACAGTCATTTCTATACATTTTTACATTAGATTTAAAAAACAAAAATAATATGTCTTTTCGTTAAAATTCATACCAAACTAGAATTGGGGCCATTGTATGGCCTGTTGTGTGGGTTAGGGATGAACGACATCTTTCTCATCTGCTGGGGCTTAGGGGGCAGACCTATTGGCGGGTCGTACGCCCCGTAGTGTTGGCCTGACGTCTGACATTGAGTTGGGTATGGATTCTGTCGTGAAATCTGATAACCGTTGCTTTTATGGTAATTCTGTGCGAAATTTGATGGATTGGTTGCGTGAGAGGAGTGGTGCGGATGTGCCGTTGTGTTAGCCGTCGCTGTCGTCAAAAGTGATACCTCTCTCGGCGACGGAGAAAACTTTGTCCGATAGCCCGAGTCGTTGAACGGGGAGTCGGTACTGCCTCCGGGCGGACCGTTGGCTATGGAACCGTTGCAGCGTAATGTCTTCATCAGATCGGCTGAAAGATTGATGTCTGCACTGATTTGATCCGATTCTGTATTTGTTGCTTCCAATTGAGCATAACTTCTGCTGTTATTCAGACCATTACTTCCATTAATTATCGGATTATTGTTGTTATGAGCACTCATTTCAAGAGAACTCCCGCTGTTTTGATCCGATGTAATATTGGCCTCATTTATAGTGTCACTACTCGTCCGTATTCTGAGCGGCTCTTTAGGTCGAGCGCCTAATCGCTGGAAGTCTATGTTGGGATCGTCGGCTTCCGAGCCATAAACAGGTTGTCGTCTGTTTTGATTGTTGTCAACACTTGTATCCAACACTTTTGGCACATCTTTGGACTGACTGTCGTCGACGGTATCCTTTCCGTTTGTAGTCAGAGTATTCTCAACCCTTTCTTCTTCTTCGTCTTCGTCTTCATCTTCACTACTGGTGTTCACACTTCCAGTTAAATAGAGGTCTGATTTGGATCTGGGAATGGGTTTGATATGAGTCCTAAGTTGACTACTATTCACACAATTATTTAGCACTTCTTCACTACTTTTTGGTCGATTGTTAAGTTGGTCAGACATCTGCTGGTGTTGAGAGTGATGGACAATAGCCGTTACGTTTAGATGACTTGTCGTCCGATCCAATGGATGAGACTTTCGGTAGTTTTGGTAATTATAGTACAAATTGTTATGCATTTGATTCGGATATGGGTTTCGGATCTGATTTTCACTGAACTCATTGTCTCTGAACTGATTCAATTGGTCACTACAACTACGCCGATGGCCATCCATTTTACTGTTAAGCCACGTCTTGACCTCACCCTTGAGTGCCTCGATCTGCAGCCTCTGTCGGCGCTGTATCTCAATCCGTTCTTTGAGGGCACACCTCTGGACGCGTTCGTTGCACTCGAGCCGTTCTGTGGCCAACTTCTGAGTGACCGCTTCGTTGAGTGACACCAAATGGTTGTGTGTCTTCTTCTCGAGTGAACAGATCTTTTCGGTGAGGTTTTCGTGAGCGAAGTCAATGTGTTCTATCAATTCTTGTTTGTCTTTTTCCATACGTTTCTCCACATTATGTATGAGTGGCCGACAGAAGCATTTGTTGGCGAACCCTACCGGCCCTTTGCGTATATTCCCGGCTAAATCTATGTAATACTGTTCACCTTTGGTCAGGGGATCGTCGGGTAGTGAATCCAATTTAGGTTTTGGGAAGTCAGTGCTGTCCGGATGCATATGACAGCCATAGGGACTCCATTCGCAGGAACCGCTCAAACGTTTTTTAGTGCTGTTCTTCGATTTGCTTTTGAGGCCTTCGGGAGAGAAATGGACGGAACGACTTGAGCCGGACCGGGTCTTCTTGAACCTGTCCTGTCGTCTCTTCTCGCAGCTGTCTTTACTTCCCTGAGAGCTGTCTTTCTCTCGTTTGGCAGTCGTTTTGATGGCGTCCGTCGACTTCGACTGCGGAACAGTCGTCACTGGTCTCAGTGGCGGCGGATTAGCGATGATTTCCTGTACGTCGGGATAATTCTTCCTGATGCAAATGCTCATGGCTGTTTCTCCTTGCTATATAAACACAGGGAGAAGAAAGGGTTGTGTGAAACAAAATAGACAATTGAAGTCTGAGTTAGAGGTCATATAATAATTAATAATAAATTAGTTTTTGTTTTTCAGCACTAATTGCGAGACTCGAGTCTCAAACGAGTGGTTACTGTGAGAGAGGATTAGTGTCTTTTCTCTCGGAAAAGCTAAACCTCTTTTTCCCTACACTTCTAATATCATTAAAAGATATTAAGTCTTATCCCTCATTAACATCGAGTTATTAATTATATTCAAGTTTTTCGCAATAAATTACTTATCACTAAATGAGTTTGCAATCAGTTATCACTCATTTGGTTGACTCGAAGGCAAACGAATTAATTATTACATAAATATGGAGAACATTGTCTCCCAGTGTTATGACTGGGCTTTCCTCTGAACATAACTCTTGCAGAGATAGAAAATCAAAGACCTTTTTCCGTTGCAAAACACAAAGACCTATGGATGAGCTCTGAATTGAGTAATCAACTAATTATAGGAAACATCTCTAAGAAATACAATACAAAAAAGTTTGCAATTTTTCGATCAGTTTCTACGGAAAAAGTTTTTTTCCTGTTTGTATTCATCCGATAAATTGATAGTTCAGTTTTGAGGGGAACACCACTGAATCAATCACTCGCTAAGACTCTCTTCAATTTAATTTTCAATTAAATATTTTTTTTTGGGTTCAAATTAAAGCATTGAATGCGTTAATCGATTGGAGACCTCATCGGATGGGCTAAACATTAAAACGCTTTTTTGCGATAAGTCTTTCCTCGCAAAACACCAATCGATTAAAAAAATATCTCAAATGACTATCGAATTAATCCAAATCTCAATAGTAAGGGTCATTACCTTGTTCTGTATGGCTGGGTTGCAGCCGGCCTCTAGCAGTATCCTGGTCATTTTCTTTCGGCCCATTGCCGCTGATATGTGCAGTGCTGTGTCGCCATTCTTTTGAAAGAAAATAATCAAGTTAAATTTATTTTAATGTTCGAGCGATAAAAATTGAATTTTATTGAAGCTTATCGTTAAATGTCCTACTTTGTTTATTTGGTTTACATTGCAGAAAGCGCTCAAAAGGATCCTGGCAACACCCGCGTGTCCATACCTGGCCGCGCTGTTTATCAAATTTGAATCGGAGTCACACGGATTAGTAAATTGTTGCTCAAAATTATTTATATTTTGCATACCTGTGCAGAGGCGAGTCCCCAAACTGTAAAAATAAGATATGAATTATGAGAAAAAAATATGTAAAGGGATTACAATTTGAATAAAAAAAAATTTCAGACATTAAAAGAAAAAATATATGAAATGTTTGACTAAATGATGTATTTCTGATTAGAAATGAAGCAAGGAGAAATACAACAATAATTATTTACTAATTTAGAAAAGCTGTATTTAATTTATTAAGATGAGATTTAACCTACATTATTTTTAATGTTTGGATTACAGCCGTTGAGAAGAAGTATCCGACAACTTTGATTGTGGCCCTGTTGACAGGCAAGGTGAATCGCTGTCTGACCTTGCTGTTTACGCGCGTAAAATTTCAAAGAAAACCCATTAAAATCAATTTAAAAAGGGATAACATTTTGTTGGCATAATATTTACCTTATTTTTTAGGTGAAGATTGGCCTGATTTTTGC
The DNA here is from genome assembly GCA_034700625.1 of Tectocepheus velatus. Classification (NCBI taxonomy): domain Eukaryota; kingdom Metazoa; phylum Arthropoda; class Arachnida; order Sarcoptiformes; family Tectocepheidae; genus Tectocepheus; species Tectocepheus velatus. The sequence goes on from JAQIXV010000193.1 coordinate 32,813, forward strand.
ACAGGATCTCAATTGTCTTGCTATATCCCTTCCAAGCTGCCTCGTGCAGTGCGCTATTGTTGTGCTGAGCAAAATAAAAATTAAGGCTAGTTATTAAAGTGGAAACTAATGATCCTGGCAATTTCAATATATTAATGAACTTTAATTGAGGAATAAATTGATCCCTAAAACAATTATTCAAAGAATTGGAATGAATTTGCAAAACAATTTCACGACTTTCGTAGGAATTATGGCATATAATTTAGCTTGAAGCAATCAGGAAATAATTATTGCCTCGAGTACATACCAAACTATCCTGTGCGTCGACAAACGCATCGCCATCCAATAGAAGCTTTACGGCTTCGAATTGACCATGTGCAGCCGCTTGAATTAGCTCTGTGCTGGACATATCTCATCCAACCTAATGACAGTAGTTTTTGGGATAAGTTTTTTTTAAAAAAATTAAATTATGTGATTGTATGGGAGGGTTAGCCCCCATAGGGACAGACTATGAGTGAGCTAGGATTATGAAACCTTGGTTACTGCTTCTGCTTTTAGGTATTATAAAAATATTTATGCAAAAAAATGATTAAAATAGATTTCGATATAAAATTATAGTCAAAAACAAGAATTTAATAAAAACTCTAAATAAATAAATACGAAAAACCAGATTTGAATACAATGAAGAAGAAATAAAAGTCACGAAACATATAAAACCAAACCAAACAGCAATTTATTGTCAATTTTGTTCTGTTGAAAGTTGAAAGGGGAACCGAAAATACCGATTCAATAAAATAACATAAGATTCACATTTTAGTTATCAAAAGACCAAAAGCCGGCATCAAATTATCAAAATATTTAGACCCGAGAAACGATTGATTTAAAAATAAGCCTTATTTTAATCACTGAATTTGGTGAAGTCTCAATACATTTTATGGGATTGAATGTTCATGCTAAAATTTATACAATTTGAAAGTTATCATCCATTTAAATTAGAATTTCTATGGGACTCATTATCTTTTAAAAGCTCACAATATCTATTTCCCATATCCCTGATTCCTTTTGGTAAATCTCAATGCATTTTTTCCGATCCCATGCCTCTCCTAAAGAAACTATCATCAATGAATGAGGGGGTGGAAAGGAGGGGGCTTTCGATCGATAAAAAGAAATATATTCTCTTAAAACTAAGTAATGGTCTGAAAATAAATTAGCCCTAAAGCTCAACAAAAGTGTGAATAAAATAATAAACTATTTCTTTAATATACAGAACGGCTCCAAAACTTTTTATTCCTATCCTATCAACGGATATATCATTTCCTCTAAAAGATTGTTTGACTTTTTGTAAAACATTTTATAGTTGAACAGTCGGGAGGGGAGAGAGAGAGAGAGAGAGAGAGAGAGAGAGAGAGAGAGAGAGAGAGTCACTAATATCGTTTGGATTGGATCTGAGGTACAGATATTATACGTTCAAAGATAGCTTGCATTCAATGGAGAGGTTTGTCTCTTAACTATTAAAAACTTTTCGCCCAAAAGTTGTTCGTAAGTCTCGGAGAAACAGTCGAAGCGACGCTAAATTGCTTTAGTATTGAGGAAAACCTGTTTCTCTGGTCTTCTAACTGACTGTTGTTTAGTCTTAAGAGAGACCAAACCTCTTGGAAGAGAAGAACTGTTGGTTTTAATATGCGTTTGGTTGCAAATAGCGTGCAAACAGTCCAAACACGAACTCTTATAATATGAAAAGCAAAACAAAACGCATTCACATAATGCCAGTCAAAATACACTCCTATCGTCAGTCGCACAGCACATATAACTTTTGAGGTATGAATTCATGAGCTTTTTTTCTCTGAGAAAACATCAATTTCATAGAATTCAGACTCGATTTTGATTTACATAATTCGATGAGAAAATCATTGATTCAATTAATGGCATATTTATTGTCTCGACTTCACTACAAATGTCTAAATCAATAAAACCGTCACTTTTTATGGCACTGACAGATATGAACGGTTTTTCAGCGCCTGATTGACAATAAAAACCCAGCGGTGGTCTCACCAACCAATTACACAATAAAATTAACTAAAGGAAAAAATAAGCCAGCAATTAACCTGATCACTTTTTAAAGGTATGGCTTTGCGGTTATATATTACGGAATTGCGGGCTATCGGGGAGGGGAACACAAACCTGTGAATCCTTTGCACTCATTTGAAGCGAATATCTCACTTTGCAAGGTGTTTGTCTTGTGAGAATTAAATCAGTTGAAGGAGCAAGGTTAATCACTAAAACAAAACTTTTATCCGAAATGGAAGAAAAACTGCGAAGTTTTGTGCGCAACGTTTATGATGATTGATCAAGTTCAATCCATAGGAATTTCAACATGGATTTTAAATCACTTTGTTGTTATATCCTTGAAAAAATTGAACAATTTCACCTTGACAAACAATAGAGATGATCTTGGTCAATGTTTTCAGAGTAAACCCCAACACAATTGATCGGTAATACCACTGAATAACTAATTTTAGACATTTCTCGATAACAAAGAGAAGACTGACTGACACGCGATTCCAAGAGAACTGAAACACAACTGCGAGCACAGCATAACAGGTAAGCAAAGCGCTCACATATAGCTTACCTGTGCTGAAAAACTGAGAGAGAGCAGGCGCTCCACTCGAAGCCGACCAATAGAGTTAGGCTGCGCTCTAGTATACGGACTTCTTGGCCCAGGGGTGTGGGGTTTACGACACTGTGTGGCTGATTAGTGATCAGTAATTGACATTTTCTTGGGGAATGTCGGGGAAGGGGTCCCAAACTTATTGGGAGTTCAAAGTCAAGAGATAAGAGAAAAAGTGATTTCCAGGAAAACAAAGTTCTAAACAATATTTTTCGTGAATTTTTCAATAATTTTCTAAAAGACTGATAATTATATTTTTTTAGTCAGAGATAAAGAGAGAGATTGTTTCGCACTGTATTACAACACGAGAGGTAATTGTCTTCAACCCTGGAATAGCCTCCAGTAGTTTAATTGAACGCTTGAGAACTTCTTGAGATATAGAGAGAGGGTATGAGTGCTCTAAACGTAATAACAATCATTTTTTTACTCTCATATAATCCCTGTTTATGCATAACATTATTGTTTTGTCTCACTTTTTAAATATAAAAAACTCTGAATTTATTTTCCACTTAATTATACTTTTGAGTCGATTCACTGTTTTTTAAGGTTTTGTCCTCAACTCAGGTAACAATTGGTTTAGAGTCTGAGAGTAAAGTATTTTTTTTATAGTTTTTACTTTTTTCTGAACTAAATTAGTATTCATACTAAAGATGGAAAGTGAAGCGAAGATTACCTGAAATCCCAGTCCTTAAGTGTGTGTCTCAGTCTGTGCGAGTGAATCGGTGTGTGATTTGGGGACAGCTGTCTCACTGTATGGTCTGTTTTGTTGTGTAATCATGTTTTGCCACTTTTGCTCTGAACTAAAGATAATTTCGTTTCTCTTCGAGAATTTGAGTCAAACTTTTTGGTGATTTTCTTTGATTTTCTCTCAAAACTTTTTGGCAATACCTGTGCAGTTGGGGAGAGAGAGATAATTTGTGAGTCAAGGGAATCGCTTTTTTCGTCATTTATGTCAGAAAAATATTTTGATAAAAAATAGTTTAGACTTAAATTGAAATTTTTCTCACAATTCCTACTGAAAAGTAATTTTGGATTACTATCTGTCCTCCAAATGGAGAGGAAGTGCCGTTTATTCGGACTAAAAGTTATCACAAATTTTGAGGCAATTTCAGGGAAATTAATGCCAAAAGAGATATGATTTTTGATAAGGAAATCAATTTGAATACAAAAAAAACGAAAAATAAAATTAAAATTTTTAATTCAATTCAAGCATTAAACTCACGAAACGATTAGATTAACCAATAATTAAAACTTTATTCAAAATACAGAAATACTGTTCATAAACGGCTTTTAATAGGAAATTAAGAGACCTTTAAAGGAATCAAATGAATAAAATACTGATTAAAATGCAAAAAATTTTTGCCGAAAAAATAATAAATACCTTTTGATATAAAATGACAAAAATATTTTCCTCTCAAATCAAATGACAGCCGAAAGCAAAGCAAAAAATAAAACAAAACCCGAAAACAAGTCCTGAAAATAAAATTAGAATTTTTAATGAAATGAAAACAATTTAATTAAAAATAATTTAAATAATTATAAAATTAGGTCTGAATTAAGGCTTTTGTTTCGCTACTGAATAATACCTAATAATTAGCGGAGAGTTATATTCACTCATATTTAATGACTAGTGATGTGGCGCACTGTATCCAGTGTTGGGCTGTGCCACGAGCTATGGGCACATCCAGGTGTGTGACAATTGATTCTCGCAGAGAATTGCCATATAATGGCAAACAAATCACATCTGACAAGTCGTACGGCGGGGGACAGTCCTATCAGAAGCAAAGAGAAAATAAATTGTCAGAAAATATTGAGATAAGAGTTTCGCTTAAGACAGAGCACAGGTAGTCAACAGAGAAAACAGACAATTAGAAGATATATGAGGTCTCAATGGCGTTGGCTTTTAATGGCTTTTAAATGAAAATTTCAGAAAAACAAGATATGAATCATAAGTCGAGAGTAAAAAACATTTAAATTGAAAATTAAAAGAAAAAAAATCTGTGGATATGTCTCTCAAAAGAGATGACACTTTTGTTAAGCACTGACTCTATTCTCGGCTAACAATAGAAATAATAGACTATTTAATAGATAATTGTGTTGTTCTTTTCAATTGATATCCAGCAGAGTTTGAAATGTTGTTTCTCTCTCTTAGTTATTGTTATTACATTTCTTTTCAATTATTATCTCAATTATTGCCATACCTTTGGCAGGAAATACAGTGCCAGTGAAGGCATGTCTGACTGGAGAGGACTGTCCTGTTGGCAATCGTTTAGCTGTTCGTCAAAGAGGGCTCCCTCTACGACAATCCCATTGATTGTCACTTTGAATGATTGTGTAATACCAGAGCTGTTTAGAGTTTGTCGACCCCAACCGCAGCACGTCTTCAACTGGTCTACGCTTGTGTTGAGACGTCTGGACGCCTGTTGTTTCAGTGCATTCACTAAAGAGTTCGGATGAAATAAATTCGTTAAATTGAACTCCAATTGGGATACACTCCGAGAGGACTGCCTTTCAATCTCTTTCATCATATTCGCCGTTAATCTTATGAACCGGTCGGCCAAAAGAGGCCCGTTTGGCCACAAGTTGAGCCACGAGTCGGGCGTCTCATTCATCGACAGCTGTTTATTGATTTGGGTGTCAGTGCTATTCATATCTCTGTCGATCTGAGCGATTAGTTTCCGAGAGTGAGTCAGTTCTGCCCTCATATAGACCTCAAGTGGTGAGCCGTTCGCTGAGTTATGATCTGAAACATCAGTGAACTGCTTATTCGAAGACAATTGTCTCCAAAGAGACCGTAATTTTTCAAACTCTTTGTCACTGTCTTCAGAATTTGTGGCCTTTTCTAAGATATGCAATCCTTTTGTCAGACGATTTTCAAGAGCCGTTTGCCTCAATTTATTGGCATTTTTGGAAAGACCTAACAGTGATATCTCATTCTTGGGGTCAAAGTTGTTGGGATCATAGCTTTTGGCAAACCATCTGTCGATAAGCGACTGAAGAATATTTAGATCTACTTTTGTGTCCAGTTTTCCGCCGTATATGACAGCACTGAGTATTCCTCTAATGAAGTCTAGTCTCAAACGCCTGTCCTTTTCTGAGACAACTGTTTGGACAACACTAGAGGCCGACCGAAAGTCATTGAAACCAAACTCATATGGTTTTGTCCATCCGTGCGGAACAAAGTGACGGCGCTGGCAACAAATCGCATGCAAATAGGATAGGATCTGGAGTTCAGGCGTCGACTTAGTGTTCGTGTCGACAGTTAAACGCTTCAATTGGTGCTGAAGACCCGGTGCCGACTCATAGGCATATTTGACAGACATCTCCAGCAATGAAATGGGAAAACCATCGCACCACTCAGAGCACAGGACAATAAATTTCTTGGTTTGGTTACCATTTCCACTGCCGGCGCTCTGATTGTTGTAATTTAAATTCATTAGCAAATGGGTCAGCGCTGGCAGCCATCCGACCACAAGATGAAGGTTCGTCAGACACAGCAATTCTATGCTGTCATCCGGAGCTCTGATCGCCTGTTCAGCCCTTCCTATTATGTCTGCGCCCATCGATATTATGGTACAGTTATTGACACGCAATTCGTCGGCGATTTGTTGCACTTCTTGGGTCGGATCGCTTCCCGCAGAAGTCATAATCAGTGCCACTCTCTTGTCTGAGCCGTACGTCAAACGTATGAAATCCCTTATGTTTAGGCTGTCGTCAGTGTTCAATGTGTTCGACTGTTTGGCACATCTCTTCCTAACGAACCGCTCGAACACCACTTTGTCTTCAGGGAAGAGACCGCGAGAAACGTAATTATATAAATCCTAAGCGAAAAATGAAATACCATTTTCAATGAATATATAATTAAATTTTCAAATCATATGCCAATTGATTTTGAAAAGGAATTCTTCAAAAAACAATTTCCTTCAGTAATTCAAATCAAATTATATGTGATATTAAAGAATAAATTTATTGAATAATTATTTTCCTATAGAAAGGCATTAAAAATTTTGGCTGAATTTTTGAATACTAATCGCATTTGCATTATTGGACGGCCATAACCAGAGTCTTAACCTCAGCTCAGAATTAAATAATGAAATAATTGTTTTCTTATTTTGTTTTCGTTAGCCTTTATTTTGTTGACTCTTTTGTTATGCGAAACGAATGTAAAAATTCTAATGAATTTGCTTTTCGTTGAATAATATTTTTCAACATTAAAAACAAGTATTGAAACTATACTTTTGCTCCCTTTCCTAATTGGGAAAAGAGTTTGACTTATTATGGATTTAATTTATTGCTCGGATTTTCTTGTTTTTTCTCATTTCAAACACCGGTATTAATGATGAATCTCTAACCCAGTATTCAATATAAAAGGATTTTCTTTCTCTCTCTTCCGAAAATGATTTATACGTTTTTTATTTGGGATTTCATTTGCGATCAAATCTATTATAAAAAGTTTGACTCAAATGAGATAAGCGTTTCTTAAATCAATTAAACTTTTTTCATAAACATAATTGCATTTGAAATCACTTTAGTTTAATAACTATTTTTTTGTTTTCAATATAAAAATTGAGAATTTCTAACGAAGGGGAGAGAGAGAGACCATTGCATTAGCGATTCCCAAGGAATTCATTTCTCAGACTCAATGATCCAGTTGTTAGGGTCTGAAAAAAACAACTCAAGAGTTGTGTTTGAAAACTGAATTATAAAAACATTGAGTGCCTATCAGTCTGAGAGGTATATGTGAAAGGTATGTGTGCTCTGAATACTTTATAAGAGATAGGTTTGGGTGAAGTTCATTAATCCTGTGCTGAGCATAAAAAAGACTTATTACTAAATATAAAACAAAACACTTTAAGCCATTATATCAATGGATTTAATGTGTTTTTATATAACATTCAAATGGAGTGTAAAATAAAATTCTCTAATATTGAATAAAATATGGGATAAGTCTTAAAAATAAAGTAATGTATGAAAAAAAAGACAAATCAATGCCTTAATAGAAAATATTTCAGAGATTACTTCAGAGGAAACTCTTTTCTTAAATATCTTTGAACTCAGACTCAAATCCAAAGAAATATGACTTAAAATAGAAAAATAAACAAAAAATTTATAGAAAATAATTCAATATTCATGTGTTATAAAAGACATAGAAATGTGTTTTCCTTTATATAAAAATATAAATAACAAGAATAAAAATCTTTAGATTTATTCAATCGGAGAAAAACTCAACTTTTTTGGCATTTCTTCAGAACAATAAACTACTGGAGACCGGAATAAATTGAGTAAAATATAAGTGTTTTTTCCTATTTTATCGAAGTATTGAAAATTGTTTTTATGACCAAAAAAATACTTCAAACAAAATTGCATTGAATTATAGTATAGGAAAAACCGTCCAATAAGTGGAACAGAGTTTAACTGTAAATCAAAACAACAAAAACCAAATAAAAGCAATTGTTTTTACAGTTCATCGGATTTGTGCCCAAATTTTTTTGTTTTACTTATGGATTAACATATCTTTAGTGGTTTTTTTTGGAACCAAATAGAGTTATATTTCATATCGATTGACAAAATAAGAGGCTATTAAGGGATCTATTCTGCAGTTTATCATAAAAATTCAAAAACTAATTTCTGAGATAAGACTTTAAGGGTATGGGAAAGGAATGGGCTTTTATTGTGTGGGACCTATTGTTCAGAAATGTGTTGAAAACTTATTTGTATTTAAATCCTGAGATATATTTCATGTATTACCGAATCGATGACTGATATTGTATTCAAAAACTAATCTAAAGTTTTGTTTTAATTGAGATAATGATTGATCTCTTACTTGGAGTAACTGATTGTGTGTCAGATCCTTATACTTGTGCAGCGATTCCTGGAAAACTGTTTCATATTCAGAGACCCCGAACCTATACATTGGGTTCAAATTAACTAATTCTCTGATCAGGAAATATATCTGCGAAGCGAACTGAGCCAGAGATTCGTATTCAGCCCTTTCCTTGTTCAGGTCATCCGACAGTTTTGCCGATTCCTGAAGAGACTGTTCCACTTGAAGGGCAGACTTCTTCAGTTCGTTAAGACTTCGGACCAGTTCTGTGTTGTTTAGTATATTTCCGGTCGACTCCAAGAGTTTTGACAACAGTTTTGACTCTAAATCCCGTAATTCAGTCTCTAATCTAAGTTTTTGTTTTTCGATCTCAAGTTTCTTTGTCTCCAACTCCGGGCGCCGGCACTCAATAATCAGACTCAATAGAGAGGAGGACATTCCCGACGCGTTTGGCGACAGATTTATTAATTGAAACAAAGGGTTCCGCAATTGACCCGAACTTATGTCTTGAGTTATTAAATAGAGTTTGAAATTCTTATTATAATCGACGCGTTTGTCGCCAATGAATATCCAGTTTCGGGCGTCAGTCCCGCCATATATCTCCTGCCGGAGGACAGGCAGTAGTGGGAACTCAATTCGCGAGAAGTCATTGATAACCAGAGTTCGCCCGAATCTTAGACTCAGTTCCAAGACTTTGATCCAATCGCGAGACCTCATGTCTGTTACCTCGCAATTGGAGTCAAACTTCGTGGCCAACACTTTTCGGGAGGGATCGCATATGAGTGGAGTCAAGTGATCGGATTTTGTATCAATAAAGATGTCCTCTTCTGTGGAACAGTTCAAAAAGGCATTCAAATCGAATGGAGTGACTCCTAATGTTTGACAGCACTCGTCAAACAATTGTCTCCTGTTTTCCACCGATGGCTCTTCACAGCAATAGATGACGTAAGAGCTGGCGATCAACGAATTCATGGGCAGTGACTTCAGTGTCTGATTAATGTCTTTGAGCTGTTCCTTCCATCGGGTGAACTCACCGCTCAGGTCTGTCATCAGTTTCTCGCTCTGAGCCAAAGTCTGGTTCGTCTGTTTGAGAGACACCTCTATCTGCGCCGCCTCTACCGTCACCTGATTTAGACGGTTCCTGAGGGCCCCCACCTCTGTCTCCACTCCTTCTAATTGATTGCTCAATGAATGCATTCGAGTTTGAGCCGAACGGAGTCCGGACTCGAGTCGGTTCTGTTCCTCTTCAAGGGGTTTGATTTTGTGGAGAACCCTCGAGAAGGCGACATTTGCTTTGACCCATTCGGCCAGAGGTGCGGCCGCAACAGACGCACGTTTGGCCACCGATGCCTCAAAGCTATCGCTATGATTGTTGAGAAGGGTCTCCACCTGAAAACGACAGAATAAATTAGAAAATCAAATAAATTTCAAATAAAAACTTAATTACATTAAAAAGTCATAAATAAGTCATTGATTTGTAATAAAAATAAAATTAAAGTAAAAAATATTTGCTTTCAATTGGAATCTAAAGTGTATTTTAGCGTTAGTTTTGATTTTTGTGTCAAAATATTTTTGTTTTTTATAAAAATTTATTTACTGAGAGATGAAATTCAAGCCCCAGAAAAACTATCAAATTTCAAACTCTTGATCCTTTAAATATCTCTCTTGTTTTTTAACTTTAGCATGCTAATTATTCCATGCATATTTTTTCGCTTCACTCGAAGCAAATTCCCAATAAATTATTCATCGTTTCTGTATTCCAGTCGTTATCTTGAATTTCATTTTAACGTAAAAATTGTTTTCAATTAAATTTAATAATAAGAAGAAAAAAATTTGTGTTATTTTTCATCAGAAATACGAGTATTTTGTTTATTATTATTCTCTCTTCGAAACACTAGTCATCGAAACAGACTATTAATCAAAAGGCGAACGAAAAGCAAAACTATATATTTATTTGATTACAATTATGTATTCAAAACCATATTTCGCATACGTTTTATCGCATTTGAAATGTTATACTCATTTCGCGAAACAATTTTCAGTGAATTAATAAAAAAAAAGATTATTAACAGAGATATACACTAAATAGGGGCTCAGAATAGGGTTGGACTCCATTCCCCAGCGATGGTCAAGAATTTAAATAACAATTATTTTAATTTTTCTCTGAACTCGAGAAATGCCTTTACTCTTGACCTCAAGAATGCGAACCCAAAAAAAATCAAATACTGTTCTGAAAAACAAAAGAGTTTTCTTATGGGAAAACATATCAAACATTTTTTGCCTTAAAATCCAATTAAAACTCGAAGTCATCTCAATCTCCAGCAAAACAACGAAAATCTTTTGTTTATACGAAATATTTTTTTCGCAAAATTTCACACAAAATATTAATTTAATAAATCATTAGAAGAACCAAAAAGTAAATAAGTTTTTGATTGAATTTTTTATCTCAAAGTCAGGTTTTGCTCTCATTTATAGATAATGTCGAAAAATTGATGTTTCATGAGATGTATCGCACCGTTAAATTCAATGCCATTATAAGAGCAGATACTTCAATCATTTTCCCACCAAATAGTTCTCTCTCTCTCTCTCTCTCTCTCCCCTTGCAGAAGAACTGCTCTGAGAAATAGCTGAGCCATCGGTTTATTTGTTATCAAAGGAGAAATTTTTATTCCTTGAATAAAATGTTTATATTTATAAAAGTGTTTTTCCTTTTGATCCAAAACCTGATCGAAAATAAATAAAGAAGAAAAGTCTTCACGCAATCACAAATACATTTCAATAACTTTTTATATTTATTTATCGGCAAAACACAGAACCCAACTATCATTTAATGTAATTTTAAAAAATTATTTTTCACTCTTCACAACCGTTGGCCTCAGAAGAGAGCGGTGGAGAGGGAGAGAGGGAGAGAGAGAGAGAGAGAGAGAGAGAGAGAGAGAGAGAGAGAGACCAAAGTTTTTTCTTCTTCAAGCCTTAAGTACAGTTCAAAAGTGTAGATAATTTTTCAACTCCTCTATAATCTAATAAAATGTATGAAATATTATAACATTTTTTTCAAAAGAAATATTTTCTTTCGGTTTGAAAAAACATATTTTGAAATATAGTGCTATTTTTGAGAGCATTTAATTAAGAAACGAGTGTTGAAAACAACTTAATTGCAATAAATCTCTTTAAAAAATACTTTTGAGTGAATAGTGTTTTGCGACAATTTTTTCTCTTTTCAAGACTTCATTTACTGATTATACTAATGAAAAATGAGCCAAAATTTTCACTCAAAGTCTATATCTTATCCGAAAATAAGAGAAAAACTTTTTTCTTCGAAACACTTCTCACTCTTACTCTTAGTTCTCAAACAACAAAATGCAGATAAAAATGGTTTTCCTGAATATAAGACTCCTTTTTATCACTCCTAATGTTACCCATAATTTCAAAGACATGGCCTCTGATAGGAATCAGTAGTTTCTCTCATCTTTTGATTAAAATTTTTTTAAAGGAGAAAATAATTTAATGTTTTTTAAAAAAATAAAACGAAAAAAACAAAATGAAATTCAAAACAAAAATTTTTAGATTCCATTAAAAGATATATTTAATACTTGAATGGAAAGCAGAGGAAAGGTATGCATTGTTTTCTGTAATTGAAGTGTATTTCACTGTAAAATGTATTAAATATAAAACCGATTTTCAAGTTTCGAGTGGACAGGTATGCATCGGCTGAGCGAAAGACGAACTGAATTTCAATAATCACTTCACGAAAAATAAATTTATTGCGAAAGGAATTCATTTGAAGAAAAAATATCCTTAAAAGTAGTTTTCAAACACAACATTCCTATCAAAGTGTTTGGAAATCCTATTTTTCTAACCAAAGATTTATGATCAGAATAATTATTAATCTATTGATGTTATAATTATATGCTATTTAAAAATTAATTACATTATAAACAAAAAATATAATAAAAAAAACTTTTAATTACTGTTTAAAGACAAACGAAAAAATGTTTGAAAAATTTGATTCAATTAACACAGAGTTGGGTCAGAAAAAGGATTTCCTCCGAAGTGATCAATAATTTTGTTTGACTGATATCTTCTGAACAAAATTCATGTCAAAAGTGAATTAAAAGGGATCTCAAGAAAAGAAAAATATCGCCACAAATAAGAAGAATAAAAGTATTTCTAAATAAACACAAAAACCAGATTTGAATACAAAAGAAGAAGAAAATCAAATTCACGAAAAATATATCCAAAACAGGAATATATTATAGATTTCTCTCTTCTTTTGAACACAGGATTCAAATATAAAAAATTCTTTTCAAATGAGAAGAGAAATAATATTTAGATTTGAGTCATGAAAATATCAAAAGACAGAAAAGCCATCAAAAAAATTATTGAATTCATAAAAAGAGATTTTCTTCTCCAGAAGATTGTGAAACGACTGAATCAACTGAAATATAGCCCAAAGCTCTCCAAAAGTGTGAATAAAATAATAATGTTATCCCAATTTCTATGATTAATATACAGAACGGCTCTAAAAAAGTTTTTAATTCCTATCCTATCAACGGATATATCATTTCCTCTAAAAGATTGTTCGACTTCTTGTAAAGTCTTGTAAAACATTTTATCGTTCGAACAGTTGGGAGAGAGATAGGGAGAGGGAGAGTCACTGGTATCGTTTGAATTGAATCAGAGGTACAGATATTATACGTTCAAAGATAGCTTGCATTCAATGGTGAGGTTTGTCTCTTAACTATTAACTACATTTCGCCTAAAAGTTGTTCATAAGGTCTCTCTCTCTCCTTATACCCGACGCTCTCTCATAGCAAATGTCAAAACACTCTCTAATCGGTTATATTTTTATTTTTCTCAAAGAAATCATTGAAAATCATTTGCACTGAGAAGTCATTCGTAATAAACTTAGAGTTGAAGATAAGACAGAATTGAAAATCATATGAAAACTTATTTCTCTAATAACTACTGGCGCTCATGGGTTAAGACATCGCACAATTAGATGAGTCCTCTTAAGGAACCGGTTATATAAATAACATTATTTTTCTTTGACTTCAAAATCAAAGGCTTTAATCTATGTTTAAGAGGAAAACTAAAATGAAAAATAGATTTCGTTTTCTCTGCTATTATTCAAGTCTTGATATTTTTTTTGCGGACTCTTCTTCTCTATAATAAAGTTATTTTTCAAATCAAACTATTTATCTATAAATCAAAAAACGAGTGAAGAGTCTTTAATTTGATTTCATATCATTTCTTAAATTGAATTTTTCTCTCAATGTTTTCAGTCAATCAGTTGTTCGTCTGTTAGGTCTGGAAATTGAGTTTAAATTACTTTTTTTTCAAACCAAACAAATCTTGAGAAATATTTTTCACTCAAGAAATTAATTTCTAATCATTAGTTGAAATGCAATATCGATGGCCCAAAAGGGGAAGAGAGGGTTCATTTAATAGAACTTCATTATCAGAAACACTGAATTAATGTCCATTACATGCGGGAGAGAGGGATATGAAAGTGAAAGTCAAGTTCAAAAGTCGAACAAAAAATTCCTGTACTATCGGTTGAAAATATTTCAAGTCTTAATAGCTATTTTATCAAGCAAAAAATGTGTCACTTTATTCTCGTTTTTTCAAAAACCCTTTTAACATATTTTTCATTTGAAACTCAAGTAAAAAAAATGTAGAGATTTCAGACAAAAAATCTGTTCAAATCATTTAACAACATTTCAAAAACTTAATGTAAACAAAAAAAGGGATTTTTTTCATTCAATTAATAGAATGAATAGTCTTTTAATTGTTTTGTCGATTAAAGAGCGAAAGCTTTTAAAATATTTACTTCAGATTTAATTTTTTTGAAAAGAAGAAAAACTCCATTAATTGCCTCAAAATCAATAAATCATTTCAATTGCCATTTGATATGCATTTAAATTTTTAACAGACATTAATAAAACAGTTTCGTAGCGAAAGAAAAATTGTTATTTCATTTTCAGTACTCGAGTGTAGAGCGAAGTGAGAGTTCATTAAACTTCAATTAATTGATAAAAATTCAAAACTAAATGTTTTCACTCGACTCTAATGTAATGTTCAATCAATTAAAGCCAAACTGAAATTTATATCTAAACTTCTGACAAATGTATAGTTCACATAAAAAATGTGACGATAGCCAGGGTTTCATACCTGAACCGCATATCCAAAGGGATGTTCCCTCAATAGAGGCCTCTAATGATGAGTTATCTATCGATGATTACTATTTTCAATGAATTTGGTAATGAACTGGCTCAACTTTCCCGAGGAATTCCCACTAAAAAAGGGCGTTTAAACGCGTGTCCCCTTGGCTATGAAAAGGGGTCGAAACAAAATATATTTATTGCAAAAGCGATTCAATTCTGAGTCCGACTATTCGTGAACTGATTTTTTTATCAAATCTAAAAAAATAATGAATTGCACACAAACTCAGACAAAAAGCTCAGATATTATATGATCTGTCAGTCCATTGCAATCGCGTGTATCGTATATTACGAGAGAAGGAGTTATTTATAATTCTCACATCAGAACAGGTGGGGGACAGACATACCTTTACTCTCATGTCTGGCGTTATCTTTCGGCTCTCGAAGTTCATTATCTCGTCTTTGACTCCGCGTCGGGACAGGAATGACTTCATCGACACCCATGAGGTATCGTTAACGCCCATTAGCCGAAGCACACCCTCGAGTATGTCTCGTATGACTTCGGGCGGGGCCCGCAATGATCGTATTTCGGCCAACGATTCTGAGCGAATGGAACCGACAGCAGTCTTCGCCTGCATCAGCACCGGCTCTATTTGCTTGAGCTCGGCGTCGATCTCCCGTTTCCTGACCTTCAATTTCTGCGTCTCTTTTTCGGTTTTAGCTCTGATTTCCTCCAACTCTAGCCTCTGGTCCTCTGAGGCGTGCATTGAGTTTGTTATCAGATTTAGGGCGTCGTCCGCTTCGAGCCGTTTGTTGGCCAACAGTTCCTTCTGTTCGGTGGCCTCTGACCTCAACTTTTCAACTTCACTGCTGGCGTCCTCTAGTTTGGCCACACCTGTGGTCAGGTGTTCCCTTCTGTTCGCTATTTCGTTGAGTTTTTGTTCGATAATTTTGGCGAAAACGTGAATAAACGCCAAATATTTTCGAGATTCCTGTCGTCCGGACTTTGATTTGTTTGAAAACAATTCATAGATTTTGTAGAACTGTTTGGAGAAGTCCTTTTCCGAAACAATCTTCGGTCTAATGAGTTGAGGCAATTGAATGACCGATTCCTTAGACCATTGCTGGCAGTGATATATATGACAGACTCTACTCCACATCAGACTATTTTGTCCTTTCAGTTCATTGAGTATCAGAACTATTCTTGTCATTGATTTGCAGTTATTTTCGCTCAAAATCGTATAGATTTTGTCCCTCAAGTGTGGCAACAGTTGAAAGTGTATTTCGTCGACAATTATCAACACTTTCCTATCAGACGACTGTTCGTCTTCGCCGCCAATCAATGCGTTCAACTCAGAAGTCAACTGTTTTTCAGTGTAGGCCTGTTTGGGTGACCATACGGTGTCGAACCCGAATGCGTGAGCCGTTGACCTGATGGCCAACTTTCTGCCCGAACCGCTGTTTCCCACTAACACTAAACCAGTCATCAGTCGGTCCTCTCTTTCCTTCAGAAAAGTATTGCTTTCGGCGAACAGTGCTATCGTTTCTGGTATTATAGCCAAAGATGGGTCCTGTGCTTCGGTTTCATTGATCCAGGAGTTAACGGTTCGCTTGATTTGAGTGACGAACTGATCTAAAGTTTGAGTGGTAAGCTTTGGTGAGCCATTAATACTGGCGAACAATATATTCCTGTCCTGTAAGTCAAACACTGAACTGAGGGCCGACTCAAGTATTTCCGGATTTGACTCTACAATAACTTGACTCTGAAAGGCTCTCCAGAACTCATACCTCAACACAGAATCGTTGACTTCAGAGCTGTTATAATGACTGAGTCCTTCGATTATCTCAATTCCAATCCGAAGTAAATCCAATCGCTTTATGTCTTTAATATAAGACTCAAATTCACGACTAATTTTAGTGAAGGCGCTGACAAACGGCTGACTATAAGTGCAGTCATTTGGAAATCTGCCCAAAAAGATGGTCTCCAACTCGTGAATGGGAGGCAGCGCCACATCTACGACATTCATATGGGATATGAGCCTTGTGTCCAAATACTTAAGTTCAACACAAGTGGCCACGACTTGGAATCTATTCAATTGGATCCAATCGAAGGTGAGCTCATCGTAGAAGCCGTTATAAGACATGAGTTGAGTGACAAAAGCGATGACAGACTTAGTCTTCCATTTGTCAGACGACAAAAGCTCCAAATTCTTCAAATAAATTATTAATTTGCTATTCGTCTGAGTCCTCAACACTTTGGAGGTTCCGGTGCTAATCAGACTACAGGAGCTCTTTAGGGCTTTCACTATATGTCTGGCAGATGTGTCTGGCGTACAATTGATTCTGACTGTCTGTCCCATTGAGAGGAGGATATTCTCTGCCAAAGCATTCTTTCCGACGCCTTTATTGCCGACAAACAATACGTGAGAATCGCTTTCAATCCACGGCTTAATAAACTCTATTGACTTCAATACAGACGGAGTTTGTATGAAATTGCCTTAAATTGAGCAAAAAATTAAGATTTAATCTATGCTTTTACAACAGCGATGTGCAGAGGGTTGGGTTCAATACAATTGAGTTTTTCAAATATTTTTTTGATGAATGAGACAAAAAAAATTGAGGAATTCCCCTCAAAAGCAAAGATTTAAATTAATTTATTCTTTTTATTCATTTTTTTCAAAAGAGAAAAACTAATGGCTCGAGTGGGAGCTGACAGCTTTACAACCCATCCCTTTCGCACACATTCCTATCAACTAAATAGAGATACGAAGTCCTTATCTATATTTCCCTCAATTAGTGTCAAAAAACAGTTTCATATCTCATCTGAAGTACAAAATAAAAACAAATCATTTCAGACCTGATTTCCGCATCGGTTTGGCATCAGTGGTGTCCAAACTCTTCTGCACCCGACGTATCCCTTTAATCGGATCAGTATTTTCTACGTTATGTGCGAATGAAATATGAGATAATAGGGTCCGCGTCAAAGACATCGACAGCAAAGGATCGGAAGTGTTTACAAATTTGTTTAACTCATCGATGGATAGGTTGACATCGATTTGATTGAGTCCTGCTTTCAGTAGTTCCCTGTTTTTGATGCCATTAACGCAAACCACTCCTAATCTGGATATCGTTGCGGGCGATGCGAACTCAAGGGATGTCGTCTCGAAGATTAGGTTACAGTGTTTTGGGTCGAAGTCAATTCGTTCACCGGTGGGGAGGGTTAGGATCCGGTTGTCGTCCAGAACAGAGTTGAGGGCTTCAACCCATTCCGGGTCTATATCGCCGTCAAATATCAGCCAAAAGTGAGCGCCGGACTCGTCTCTGGCCATCTCACGTGACTTATAGGTGAGGAGCCCGTCGTGCCATTCGCGGGTCTCTTCATCGACGTAACCCAACAGTTGAGTCCTGAGGACTGCCTTCGGGTTCATTATAACAGTATTTGTGTTGCGATTTGTGTTAAACTGTTTGAGCGCTTCTTTTAATACTTTCCAAAGAGTCGACTTTCCGGCCCCACTCTGTCCCACAATAACAACACCGAGTCTAGACTGAAGCTGTTCCTCCAGTTCCATGATTTTCGTGACCTGAGTCTGAAATCAACAAAATATTATTCATTTTAAAACCAAAAATGAGCAAGTCAAATTAAAACATACCTCATCGACAATGAGTTGCTTTTCCTCCAAGACTTTGATCACATAATTAGACAAATCGTTTCTAATACCAATGCTCTCAGGAATAGCTTTCTCTCCGAAGACATCGACCAGAAGTGACTCAAACTTCTGGTCGTCTTCTTCAACGAGTTTTGATTTGATTTGTTTGCGTAAAGTGTTTGTCACAATACGGACGTCGTCTTTGCTCTGACCAGTTCTGAGCTCCCGTCCGCTCGACTCCAGACATGTTTTGATGGCTCTGAGACCCCAATCGTAGTGTTTCTGTTGAGTCATACAGTCTTTGGCCAAATCGAACCAAACGGTCACCTTTTGTCCCAATTGTTTACTTCGGTTGATCTCAAAGCCTTCGGACAGCAGAAGGACTCGGGATATGATCTCATTGTCGGGCACTGACATCGCGATCGGTAGGAACAGTGACTTCAGGTTATCGGGCAGTCTGTTCCGACCACCGTATTGCTTGCCCGCGGGGTTCAGGGTTATGAAAATAGCGGCGTAACTGTTTATATCGACTTCACCTACAAATCAATTAGAGAACAAGTGGTTATCCCTGTCTTCAACAGTTGTATCACTCATAGCTCACCATATTCTGGAAGAACGACATTCTTTGACTTCGATTTGATGGCCCACTGAATGGCCTGTATCTGTGAGGAGAGGGCCGACAACACATCCAATTGAAGCCGATTAAACTCATCAAAGCAACCCCAGGCGCCGCACTTTATAAGACCAACCAGTATTCGGGTCATAGCCTTGACGTCAATCGCTTCGTCGCAGTTGAATACCATTACTTGACGGCCGAAGTGCTGTCCCAAAGCTTTTACGCTCTCAGTCTTTCCAGTGCCGGCCGGTCCGTAAGGATTCCCTCCCAAACCCATTTCCATGGCTAACGGAAAGCCATAATCAAATTCAAAACAAAACAATTGTTTTTTTGCATACCTTGAGTGAGCGTAAGATAGCACTTATCTGTGAGGGGTGTGTGAACTAACTTCCCGCCACCAAAACAGCCCAAGTATTCAAAACTGTATTCAAAGGATGAGTTCCCCATTTGGATGTTGAGAACAGAGTTATTCCTCTGTTTATTGGCGTAGAATCGGAGTTGTTTCCGCCAAATCCAGTCTTCGGAGTCCCGGATCTCATTAGTGATGAGCTCTTCGATGACTGTTAAAAAGTGGATGTTATCTAAGATTAAAGACTTGACTTTTATGCTTAAAACTGTCTCAAACTCGAGTTCTTGTGCCGTCAGTGACGACAGGTCTGACTCGAACTCTGATTTAAGTTCAGATAAATTGTGTCTTCGAATCGAGTCTTCAGTTTTCTGTGTGAAGAGAACCCAATGGACAAGACTTAAGATTTGTGACGGAAGTTCCCACATCTTTGAACGCATTGTAGTCTCATTCTGTGCCAAACAATCGAAGAACATATCCTTAAGACTAGTTTTCAGTTGTTTTTCGAGATTTTTGAGCCATGACTCGACACCAGATGCTCCCCGACCTGACTCTATTTGAACCTGTTCCCTGAGTGGGACGACCTCTCCTTCGGGACTCTCAACACTCAGCACATATTTGTTTGAATCCAAATTGATTTTGCAAACCGTGTTATTGAATAACTTCTTGAGTAGAGTCGACTGATTCACCTCTACTTTTCCGGCCAGAATCAGGAGGAGGTCGTCGTCGGCCAAGAAATAAAAACGCGGGAACCGGGCTCTCGACTCCTCCATAAAGGCCTGTAGTTTCTTCTGGCATTGAGTCAGCGTTTGATCGATTGATTTGAGCCGAGACTCCAATCCTTGGATGTGAAGCAAACGCATTACGTGCGGGTCTTTGGCCACAACTCGGAGTATGTCCTGGAAATCACGTGACGCCGGACTGAATGTGTAGTCGGCGAACATCCCGGTGTCGTCTTTGGCGTATATAGGCTCCAGTGATATCCATTTGCGCTGAACTGAGTTCATTAGAGACAGAATCGAATCCAATTGAGACAAACGGGTCTCCCAGAGGGTCGACCTCTCTATCAAGTCGTTTGTGAAGAACTCAGCGTTTTTTACTGTTTGTAGAGTGAGTGTGCACTCAGAGACCTGATTTAGTATCGAACGCCATTCCCTAATAAGTTGGATGTCTATCTCATCAGAGGTCTGGTGTGTGTAGAGAACGAGTGCTGCGTTTTGTGCGAATAAATCCAATTCATTAAACGTCTCTCTGATTGACATCTCATTTGAAGCTCTATTTTAAAACAAATGTCGAAAAAATTGAATCTATTATTGGATTGAAATCAAAATTATATTTGAAAACAAATTACTTGATATTCAATTCTTTGATGGCGTCCCTCGAGAAGAGAAGTTGCTTTCGATGTTCGACCAGATCCGAGAGCTTAAGCTTCTCGTAGTCGATGGTTAGGCCAATCATAGCGAGAAACTGCTGCCAATGAGCCTTAACGAAGCACTCGCCTCGACATAGCTTGAGAATAGCCAACAGTTCCCTCCATTCCCTAATCCTGGAGCCGAGCAGAGGTCCCATATTCTGGTTGTCTTCTTCCCATTTACTGATATAACTTTCGATGGCATTCAACTTATTTCTGCTGACAATCCATTCCATGTCCAGATATCTGGCGATTCCTGATTCAAACTCATGAATTAGATTCCATTTGGCGTCCGTTTCGTGAACTTCTTCGACAACAGCAGTAAACAACTCAAACGATTTCGGTTTAGACATCGAAAAGAAGTCGCAACTCATTGACAACTCTTCACACCTTTGGCTCAAAGAATCGCATTCTATCCTCAGTTCGGATATTATTTCTTTTGATTCCTTCATTTCGTTACTCATTGTTGTCCACCGATTGATAAATGTCTGGATCTCAGCGCTTGTGTTACCCAACTCTGCATCTGTTCTCGATTTCAGTATTTCTCTGAATATTGGGATAAGATTTTCGATTAATTTAGTCTTTCATTAAATTATTTGAATTACTTATAAGAGTCGAGAAGTGAGTCTTTAGTTTCGGTGATTGTCTCGAATTCATCGAATTTATTCCTCACTTCATTCAAATCGGGCGCTATTTTCGACGACCACTTCATCAGAAATGACAGCTTAGACTCCAATTCATTGAATCTCGAGCTGAGGTCCGTCTGAATGGACGGCAGTTCAGTTCGGATAAGATTATCGATTTTCATCAGATCTGATATATTCTCCGGTCTTTTGGAAGTCATTTCCAACATTTCGCTACACTTTTCGTCAATTATTCTGATCTCTTGTTCGCACTTCTGTTTGAGACTTCGGGCCAACAGTTTGTCGACTTCTATGAGCAGCCAATCGATGAATGTCTTAATCGGAAGTATATTAACGACAAAACCGCCCGAATCGCAGACAATCTCATTGTCGACAAACTCTTTGTTGAACTTTTGAGCCTTACTTTTGATTAAAATTAAATTACTTTTATAGTCGTCTAAAGACTCGCAGCCAAGAAATTGAGCCAAACTGTCACTACTATCCTCAACAGTTGTTTGCCATCGGATCAGGTGATAGAGTGCTGACCACTCGATGAACTTTTGCCGGATTTTCAACAACTCTTCGATCATTTCATTCGCTTTTTCGTAAAGAATCGGAAAGTTATTGAAATTTCGTAAATAAATGGCATAAAAGAGTGACTTATTCTGAGCGTTATTTGCAGCCTTATTGTCACTACTTGTTGTCAAAGGCACAAACCCTTCAAACTTTTCAGGCATTGATAGAAAGGTTTTGATCCTTCCGTAGATTTTCGCCTTCAGTTCTTCAATGGGAGGCTTGAAAGCGACAGCACCGGCACTAAAACATAGTTCAACTTTAAACTGGTCGCCAGACGAAGGCTGTGTCGATCGAACAGTGAAACTGGTGTTCGCGCTGTTGGCTCCAAATGACAAGAGATTATCCGATTTGATGAGAGTGTCGTTGAAATGGTATTCCAATATTTTGTACAACTGGTGATCCCAATGGCGTTTCCAGGGGAGGGTATTCTGGTATTTGAAGTCGATCTCCTGGACCAGTGTCTTGGCTTCGTTCAAATTTGACCTCCACTTGAGTAACGGTATGTCAAACAGAGGTTTGATCAGTAAAAGCACTTTCTGGTGGTGTTTCCTCAGCAGACGGTTCTCAGAGCCGAACGTTTTGGCAAATTGTTTGAGTTCTTCGAGCCATGCGTTGAGTCTGTTCTGATCGTCACTCCAAGACATGCGGTCGCGTGACTCGAGAAGTGCAGTGAACTTCTGGGCCGCTCCGATAAGCATTGGTCGCTGAGACAATAGGATCTGATCGGCGACACTGCAGTAGAAATTCACGATTTCCCTCAACTCTCGCGCATATCCTCCGTATTTCTTGGCGTCCGATTCGATGGACAGTATGTCTGACGGTATTGTGAATCCCAAACATCTGAATAAGTAATGAATTTGATTAGAATTTTGTCAAAAATTGCTTTAATTTTATAGAAAAGTAAAAATAAGTTTAAAAGAGTGGCGCCTTTAAGATGTCTACAAACCGCCCAACAGCTCTGTATCTTATTTGAAAATTGTGAGGTCGATCCCATCGTCTTTGACTGAGTCCCGCATTTGCTAACCTCACAAGACATGGCCAGACCTCTATGCCAGGGGAACTATGCCATTAGGACGCGGTTTCTGGTGTGACGAGTGCGGCGCTACTCGAGATCACAGCTAATCGACAAAGGGGTCGGACTCACAATTTCCAAATAAGAAACAGAGCTGAAGAACAATGCGTCCGACCCTTCGGCTGAAGTTATTGTCAAATAAAATGACAATTCGGTTAACATTTAAATACATAATTAAATAAATTACTTATCTTTTCAATAATTGCACAAAAAATCAATTAAATGGTATTAAAGACAAAACAAAATACTGACAAAAACTGTATTGAATTATGAATTGATAGTCAACTGAATTGAAAGACAGCACAACTGAAAATGAGACTATAGTTTGAAAAACTTTAAAAGTCTATCAAAATTCTGACTCAAATTAACGAACTTTGATTCAAACCAATGAATGACTTTCCTTTTTGTTGAAACTGTTGTCTGTCCGCTAAACTCATATGAAATCAAATGTTTTTCATGAGTTGAGGGGACAGACATCATTTGAAACTAAAAAGAAGTTTGAGTTGTACTTAAAAGTCATGACCTGTCCTTAGGTTTGGCCTTTTATTCAGCAAATCCTTTGTTTCGTTAGTAATTTATAATCCCATCAAATGTTTGACATTTTATTCAAAAAACTTTCCCAAAAAAGGACTCAAAACATGAGAAACCATTTCGTATGTTGTGTTGAATGAGATGACACTCACCTGAGAACTCCTGTATCGGCGGACACTTTGACCAGCTTTGGATCGAAGGTCACTTTCGGCACTTGACTACTGGTGTCGATTTCAATGCACTGCTGTCTTGTATCCAATTTGTGGTCTTTGGAGGACTGATACCACTCTCGGAACAGACGAAGCGATTCGTCGCTTAACTCCCTTTGGATTTGTTCTAACGTCGGCTTAGACTCGGGATAGACTGCAATATCGCTGAACAGGGAATCGCAAACTCGGATAACGGCCCGCAGTTTACCCTCTTTTGCCTTCAAAATACTTATTCTGTCGATAATATCACTGTTTGGGTCCATATCCGAGACGTCCGGCAGATTCTCCGCCCATTCATCCACTTTTGAGACCAAATCCTTTCGCTCCGACTTAAGTGACTCAAGAATTTGTGGTGTTTTTGCCGAACGCCTCAATTCACTCAAGAGATGCATCAGAACAGATGAGGAACCGTCACATCTGTGCAGAAGTCGTCTCAAACGAGATATGGTTTCCGTTTCGTTAATTATCTCATCGTTTGTCGTATTGTCAGAAGTTTTGCCGCATTTGACAAAAACGAGTGTATTATCACTTCTGTCGTGACCTGAGTTTGACTCAACCGAGTCCTGCAATCGGACCACAATTTGGTTCAAAGACTCGTCATTTCGTTCGACAATCAAAACACAATTGGATTGAGAACTAAAAAACTTCTTCACTTGACTTCTCTGGTCATTAGTGATGCCATCGATGTCTACATCGAAATAATCTTTAATTGTCTTCAGAACTGACTTTTCATTATTTATTTCATTCATTATTACAAATAAATAGAGAAATAAAATAAAATTATGAAAAAATAGTAACAATTTATTGAAGATATTCAGTAAAAAAATTGTTTTGTTTTAATATCGTTTCCTTAGAAACCAACAGAATATTCAAAACAATTAAATCGATTCGTAATTCTGTTCAATAAATTATCTTAAATTTTATTTTAATATATTTTAATTAAAATGAAAACAATTTATTTTCAATTAAAACTTTTGAGAACTTAATAATATCCAAGCACATTTTATGAGAATGATTTTATAAATGCCACTAGTCAATTTACAATAATTATTGTGTTCAATAGACTTGTAGATTTTTGAGATGGTACAAGAACAGTTATTGCTCTCAAAATAAAATTGAGTAAACTTTATTATCAATGATCCTGGTAGATAAAATAAGAAGAATTGAATAAATTTAAAAATTAATTAAAAGTTTTGATCAAATTTTATTTACTTATTTTTGAATTCATTTAATTATTTAAATAAATTTCGTAAAAAATTTTAACTTTTGTTATTTTTTTGCAGCAATTTATCAGATGATTGATCTTGTCTGATTCAACTTGTTAATCACAATGTAGTCACAATGATGCAATCAAAATTTAGATTTATTGCATACAATGCGATAGTCAAATGTACTCCTTATGCTAGATACAATTAAAACATCAAACCGTTTGGCATTTGTTTATTTGTCATTGATACTTAAGTCGGAAAAATATCTTAATAGTTTTATTTGACATTAAATTAATTTATACTCAAGTCAAATAAGAAAAGGAACAAGCTCAATTATCATTAATGATTATATTAGATAGAAATGATCAAGATAACAGAATCTCAAACAGATTTTAGTTCAAAATAGATTTGAGTTCAAGGAAGTGCTCCTCCGATAGGGTGTTCTTTCGGCTCAGAATACGAAATATCTCTTTCGTCTGAAGGTTTCCGTTGACACCAAGATATTTGAAGCACTGGTATGTGAGGGCAAAGTTCGTGTAATCAGTCTTTAGAATCCAGTATTCAGAGGAAACCCCATCCGACACAATTGACTTCTGCTTTTCACTCAAGTTATGGACCGTTCCCTTTACTATCTGACCATTGGTTATGCTATAGTCAAACAAATAACAAAACATAACACATTTGGACAGTGGAGACAGGGCTCACATCTTTTCGTATTGCATTGTATTGTTAATCGCTTTCAGAAAATTAAAGACAAGAGTCGTATCTATTGAAGGATCGGATGAATAGATTTCACTCCAAATGCCAGAAAACTAATGGAAGACATGTTTTAAATGAGAAGTCAGACCTCATTCAGTGGTATACCTTTTCGACATCGAATGAACCCAAAGCTATGGACTCAAAGTTACGACACTTTTGATCTGTTTTTGAATTAAAGATATATTGAGTTCAGTATACATGTATGTTAATCTTACCAAGCACAGGTATCAATGGGTTTCGTTGTTTGAAAACCGGTAATAAAGTAATATCGTGTGATATCTCATTGACCAGAGCTTTGAGAGTCTGATACTCTGATTCAGGAATCGTTTGATTCCGACCCAGAATTCGGAACTTTTCTGAAAACGAATGAATAGAATAAAAAATCAAATCAATAGTCAATAGAAAGACAAACCCTTAATCTGTTGGACCCCTCCGGCGCCCAGAACTCTAATGCACTGATAGGTCAGCAAATAATTTGAGTAATCGGTTCTCAATATGTAATACAAGGACTGAATTCCGGCCACAGTCTTGACCTTTCGTTTTTCGCTCAGACCCTGTATTACACTCATGTCTGACAACACATTACCAACACTTCGAAAATGAAAAGTTTTAAGTTTTGTGGAAAAATTAGCAAGGTGGTAATTCTAAACTTACACTTTTTCAAAGACAATAGAGTCACCCACTCTTTTCTGAAAAACAATCGAGGAACTACTATCGGAAGCAGGGTGATTTGAATAGATGATGTTCCAGATGCCAGCAAGCTGGGTTAAAATGATCTAGGTCTTTATCAAAATTAAAAGTAATTTATTACCTTGTCATAATCGATGAAATCTTGTGCTTTGTTTTCAAGTCGAGGGCAAATTGACTCTGGATTTCAAGAAAATAAAAAGATTAACTTAGAACTACCCCGATACAAGTGTTATCATTGATAACTTATCAAATATTGTTGATCAAGTTACTAGATTCTATTTCATATTATATTATCATATTTGATCTTACGTTTCTTTGTTGCCAGATCTTGAGCAAACTCAACAGTGCAGTTTCCATCGTACAATTGAGTACCAGGTGCAATTCTTTTGAGTTCATTTTTCATAATATTGACCCGACTTTGAGTTGTGGTAATATCTCTGTTAAAAATTGCGAAAAAATCTTTGGAAGAGTTGAAACAGACCTGAGTTTACATCACAACGGAAGCAGTTTTTATTGTCAGACAAACCTTTATATTGTGTGCCGTTGACGGTAGGGTTCATCAGACAGACAACAGTGAGGGCATTGCTTATCTCGGCATCCATTGCGAGAATTAGAAAGTTATACCCTTTTGACGTCTGTTCCATTAAAATATCTTTAGAGGCGTTACCGACGGCTCCTTTGACTTTCTCTCCGCTACCGATCGAGTCATTCATTAATTAAAAATATCGGAAATAAATTTCAGGTGATTTACCTCATGTCTAAAGGCATTGTCGGACTCTGAAAATCAATAACTTTTCTACACTTTTCACCTTGCAACGAGAAGTAGGTGACGTACCAATCACGCATAATCTTAAGGTAAAGAAAAAATGTTTGGTTGTGGTCTAATTCAAGTGGGGCTCACCTTTTGCGCATAAGCGCTTAGATCTATGCTATAATCATCATACTTTTCGCACAGGCTTTGTGGTCGACTCACATTCGATACCGGCTTCACAGACAATGGTTCCGCACTTGCCGGTGCCGAACTGGTCACCACCTCGTTTGAAAAAATGAACCAAACGATTCCGATGAGTGTTGAAAAAATTTTGGCCGACATTGTTATCAATAAGTGAAGACCTGGAAAACAAATCAAACACTTAATTAACAAAAGTGTTTGAAACGTATTCAACGATAAATCAGTTTTTAATTAGAATTACTTTTAAAGGGTATACTCTGACTCTAACACCAGATTTATTACAAACCTATGATTGGATATTAGGTAATAGTACTGTCAGTATTTGATTACCAAGTTTTTAAAATTGAATGTATATTGTTTGAAATTGAATAAATTGAGAAATATACTATAAATTGTCAATGATATTTTGACAATTAAAATAACCAGGATTAATGAGGAGGAAGGGTATAAACATGAATGTAGAACAAGAATATTTTGAAAATATTGAAGTAGATTGTATTATCTATGTATCTTGCCCTATTAAAATGTAATAGGTTCAGAATATACATCTTGCTAATTTATAGTTTATCATGTTGGATTTTATTTATTTTGTTTCATATTTTTTATATATGGATTAGGAATAGCAATGATTGAAAAAAATCTATTCATAGGTTAGAAAAGACTTTAATGCAAAACACACCTAATTTATAAGTTTATTCGTAATTAATGTTAACTTTCGCCCAAAATGTGATTTTTAATTAAATTTTATCGAATTGAGTCAACACTTAAAGTGAGTTAAAGTGTTGTTTTTTAGTCTAATATTATGTCTAATAATAATATTTAGTCTTTCATTTCGAATGTTATTTTTGTCTAAAATTATGACTAAAGAAAAGTTTTTAAATCCGGAGATCAAAACAATCAATGATTTACCGAATGAAGTGTTGGTCAAAGTGTTTGAGTATTTGCCGATTGAGACCATCGATGAGATGCGAAAAGTCAGTCAAAGTTTTGATTCAATTGGATTTCTATGCATTAAAAAGAAGAACAAGTATTCATTTGACAGTATTTTAATTGATGTCTAATTATTGTCTAATTTTTTCAGAGAATAAATGAAACGATTAATTGAAACTAAGAATTATTTCATTGAATTCCTTTCGAAGTATAAGACACCCAAAAGTCACATCGAGTGTCAGTAAATCTTTATAATTGATGTTAAAATCATTTCTAACATTTATATTATATTTAAGTTTCGCTTCGTTTGAAATAACATTAAATGAATGCATTCGAGAGAACAGATTCTGTGATTCTGCTGAAGAGTTTTTCTCAGAGAGCGACACAATGTTTGAGTAAATATTTTAAATAATTATTTTCATAGTATTTATCAATTGATCTCAATTATTTTATAGCTATTTAGACGTATACACCCAGGATCATATTGAAAATGATATTTTTGGTCAAATTCGTTTCATGATATCAATTAAATTGTTCGATAGATGTTCTCAAGAAGACCATGCTAAGAATCACAACCGGAAATCTAGTGATAACTGCTTCCAAGACTCGAATGATCTTGGTACTCTTTGAAAATTCAAATAAAATCTCAAATTGTTTGTATTTTTTTTAATTTTCTATAAAAAACGATTTCTGAGATACAGTTCAAAGTATTAAATGGTATTAATTTCCTTTTTTCTCAAATATGAATAAAATTATGAAATATTTATTACAAATAATTTAATTAAAATTAAAATTTTGGCGCAAAATACGTGTAGTTCTCAATTACTTACAAACTTATGAAAAAAAGTTATTGTTTTGAGTCAATCGAAGACATTTTTGTATGATTTGAAGCAATTATTTTTTTAGTCGACTTTTCTCGTGGTCTTCAGATTCTTGTAATCGGTTCCAAATAAATAATGAGTAAGTCTTGAACTCAAACCAATTAAAGGCATTTCAAAGAAAATAGTTATAGGAATGGCTATAATATATGTGAATATAATAAAAGCCGTTGAAAATGCGAAATTAATTAATATATTGGAGGCGTCGATTTCTGGGTAAAAATCAGCGACCATGGTCAAAAGAATTGGATGAATTAGGTAGGATACTCGCAGAGTTGAACGCAATGAAAACCAAATGGACTTGCTCATAATTCTCGTCCAATTCGAATCAAATTGAGCAGAATCAATTATTTGATAAATGATTATTATAGACGCAATCGGAGAAAATAAACTAGATTCAATCGCACTAAAGAGAGGCAGCCCATCAGCTAAAGTGTATCTTGTGATGGCAACCAAGACTGACACGACGGCCACTGTTTTCAAAAAGGTGAGGACTATTTTGGTGAGTTTGCTCTTGTAAATACTTTCTATCATATTATGATTCATCAGATAAGCTATAAGTATTCCATTGACATACGGCGGGCCATATATGAAAGGTTTTGTGTGAACCATATCGAAGTAGCTATCTTTGACCCTGTGTCAATTGAGGTAAATTATTATCTTGCTCAAAATAGTGAAATAATTTGCAAAACTCACGAATGAAAACTGAAAGTAATTTTCCTAAAGACGAGGCCATGAGATAAGCTTTCATTAGTCATTCCTCTCGAGAAGAATATGAAGAAATTGGTGCAAACAAACAATACATTTCCAAGAATAGTTACCATGAGACCAAGAGTCAAATTCCTTAAAGTTATAAATTATTATCAAGTTCAAATTTGATCAATTTTCAAATTTAATTACATTTTGAAGGCATACACAAAGATAGGCGTTATTGCAATCAACTGTACTAGGACAGGGTAAGACCAATTATGACCGACACACTGTAATAAATAATAGTTAGCAAATGGTATTAAACAAGATCATTACTGTCTCAGATGTGTCGTAGAAATTCTTAATGAACAGCATATTTGGAACCATAGCTTCCGAGCAAATAATCTCAACGTTTTGGTCATTAATTGTTTCGCTGACCATATATTTGACGTAAAAGAGATACGAAAATAAGAAAATGTAATAAAACGGACCAATCATTAGAAAGCGCTCTAAAAAGAATCGTGAAATCAGTCTTAAGTTTGTCTCAAATCTGTTGGTCTGGAAGTGTCTGAAGAACCACTTCCCGGATGCGATGCCACTTAAGAGGAAGAATATGACGAAAACAAGTCTGAGAAGCAGTGAAGTTAGAAAATATTTGCTAGGTGGATATGATAAGGCAGCGTGCATAATCGTAGTGTGACGAAAAACAAAAATGACCATGGTATTCCAGTGAATTAATATTATATAGATTTGACACAAAATCCTAATTCCAGGGAATAAGACATTCGGGTCTTTGAAGCCGTCGACTGAAAAGGTGTTTGACTTTCTCTTTGAAAAAATTGATCGAAAGTTTTTTACGACCGAAAAATGTAAGATTAGATTATTTTTATCGACTAGATCAAATAGATCCAGTACTGTTGCCAATAAATTAATTAGCAATAAAAGTGCAAGAGCAAATACAAATAATGACCAAAATATCATGATTTTTGATATAAACAAAACTTAATTCAATATGTTTTCAAATGACTACAATCTGTTGATATTTTAATTCTTTAATTAAATGTAAATAAAGAGTTAAAATGAAATAAACTTTTCTTAAATAAGTCGTCAATTGATCCGTAGTTTTTCGCCGATGACTACGATTTAGATCAGCCCTGGCTAAAGGGGGGTTTTCCGAAAACCCCCCTGGGATCGAAAATCTGACTAAAACCCCCCTGGAAAAGAAAAGTCATAGGCCCCCTCTAGAATTATGACTACCAAAAAATGCTCCCCTCTAGTCATTGATAAGACCTTAGCATAGAATTGCAAGAGTGAACCCCTAATTATATGCAAAATGTGATTATATCCGATTTGACTATAAAGATAGGTCTTAATGTTATATCAATCATAGAGATAGCCGGGACTTTGACTTTTTGTGGATATAAAGTGAAATGGATATGAAGACATGGATTATTAAAAAAAATATAAATTTATTAAAAACTGTAACTCAAACTCTTAATGCTTAATCACAAACTTATGTGAATTCATTACTACAATCATAATTCCTGCTTAAAATTAGATATGGATTACTTCGATGAGTCAATCAAAACATTAATAGGGATTTTCTGGTCTGTGAAGCCCTTCAGTCCATCATTTTATATGATATCGACAGTCATTCTACAGATATTTGAGTCACAAAAAAGTCACTCAAATTATGTAAACAAAAATCAATTGAAGACATCATATGATTATGTTATCGTCGGCGGAGGTTCTGCTGGTTCTGTGATGGCCTCCCGGCTATCAGAGGACCCAATGACGACTGTACTGCTTTTGGAGGCGGGACCTCCTGAAAACATCATCACGGATATACCAAGAACAGCTTATTTACTCCAAGAATCACCAGTCAACTGGGGTTTTCTGACCGAACCTCAACTAAAGTCTTGCTTCGGTATAAAGGATGCTAAGAGTCGAATGCCAAGGGGTCGTATTATGGGAGGAAGTTCTTCAATCAACATGATGATATATAGCAGGGGTAATTCACGTGATTACGACAAATGGAAAGCAGATGGCGCTTTGGGATGGGGTTGGGCTGATATGTTTCCTTATTTCATCAAGGCTGAAAATAACACTGACCCAGATAAAATTGCTAGCGGTTATCATGGAAAGGGTGGACCACTAACCATATCGAATCAGCTTTACTACCAAAAAGCTACACAGGCTTTTATAGATGCCGGGCCTTACCTCAACTATACTATCGGTAACTCTAAAGGTCCGATTCAATCGGTTTTTGAGATATTCCAGAGGACTGTACGCAACGGAAAACGTTGTTCAGTGGCAATGGCTTACTTGGAGTCACTGCCAGACATTAGACCAAATCTGAGTATTTTTACCGACGCTTTCGTTACGAAAATATTATTTAATGAAAATAAAAGAGCGGTTGGGGTCGAAGTCATCATAAATGGCGAGAAAAGAGTAGTTAACGCCTCAAAAGAGGTTATACTCTCTGCCGGAGCCATACAGTCGCCACAAATTCTAATGCTGTCCGGTATGTGATATGTCTTTCTTTTTTAGAGATCACTTTCAAAGAATCATTAAAATGAATTGAAATTCAGAGTAATGCCTAAATACTAGCTTGTTTTTAAAGGCATCGGTCCGGCCCAACATCTTAAAGAATTTGGGATTAAAGTATTGTCAGACCTTCCGGTGGGGAACAACCTCCAGGAACACGTGACATCTACCGTCTTCTTCAAACTCAATCAAAGCGTTTCCTTCAATCCAATCCGTGATCTGAAGCCACAAAATATTTTAAATTATTTTATTGACAGTAATAACAGTCTCTCCTCTTCATCTGTTGAGGCCCTGGCCTTCGTTAAGACTAAATACGCCAATCAGAGCGACGACTGGCCAGACATCGAGTTTTACGCAATACTTGGTAAGTAAATGAATAATTTGAGGTTGGTACAATTTACTTTATTGAATTTGTTGGTTAGGATCACCGGCAGATAATGGGGGATATCCAATAAAATACATATTCGGAATGACTGACCAAATGATACAGACATTCGAGTCCTACCCAAACGTTCCTATGATATTAATTGTATCAGTTCTTCTAAGACCGCGATCCAGAGGTCAGATAAGGCTTCAGTCAAACAATCCGTTCGATAGTCCGTCAATTGATCCGCAGTTTTTCGCCGAAGACTACGATTTAGATGTTTTGGTTGAAGGCATGAAAATGGCTCTCAAAGTGGGACAGACCCCTCATATGCAGGCTTACGGTGCAACACCTATTGAAGAAAGATATCCAGGGTGTGATCAAACTCAAATTTACTCTGATGGGTATTTGCGTTGCATGGCACAGACCTTAACCATTCCCTCTTATCACCCGATGGGTACGTGCAAAATGGGACAGACATCAGATGTCACATCTGTTGTTGATCTGAATTTGAGAGTAAAAGGAGTGACACGTCTTAGAGTAGTGGACGCGTCTGTAATTCCAAGTCCTGTGTCCGGGAATACAAATCTTCCGGTTGTGGCCATCGCTGAGAAAATTGCGGATCAAATGAAAGGAAGACGTATTAAACCATTATTACCTCCGATGGACGCCTCAACGATAGCTAAACTACCGGACCTTCCCTTCGAAACCTTTGACGAAAGCATTTAAATTCAAAATTAATTTATACCATGTTTAAATAAATATCTTGGAAAATAATTTCTTGCAACATAATAAAATTCAGAACGAATTTAACCCAAGATATAATCTAGGAAATTATTGTTAGAACATTTCAGATATCCGGGAATGTACTCCAATTTGAGATATCACATCAGAATTTTCACCGACTTTTCCAAGTTTGGATATGTGCAAGGTCAATTTGCTTTTATCATATTGAATTAACTTGAGTAAAATTACAAATAATAGTGAGCCGACCCCTCAATCGGGAACAAAATGGCCGAAATATTACCCAATCGATGATAACATAAACACTACATTCTTTGAGATAACAGAAGACCCCAAAAATGAAACCAATTTCGGAATCGGTTGGAAGAGTATTGAATGTAATTATTTATAGAAAAAATATTTATTCAATAAATGGTAGATATCTGTTGTGACAAACATCGATATTAATTACTAATTAGATAAATGTTAATCACATTATTTGATATATTAGAGAAATAATTAAAATCAAAGGAATTATCTTGAATAAATGTTCAAGAATATGCATTCGCTGCGCGTTTCGTCTGGCCTGGCTCAGATTTGAGTCGTCCTCGTGTAGAATATACCTCCGTATACCCAGAATATATTCGATCACATATTGGGACCAATCAATATCCCGAATGTCAAACTTGAAAATCTAATCAGAGATATAAAGTGCTATCAATTATTGTATTACTTATTATTTGAATATCATATTACGTTTAAATTGATTTTAGACTCTTTATTCATATTTTTATTTATGAAAATTTGCCTTATTTTGTAACCCCATTGAAAAAGCATTGAAACTTATAATCCAATAGGTCTATTATCCTAAAAAGTGTCCAGTCCCTTTCGGGTGATCTTGAATATAGGCTATTATTAATATTATTACTAATAGTGTTCCAATTTAGAAAACCTGTGATTTCGACTTTCATATGGTTTTGTGCGTAAAAAATAAAAGTCTAATGAAATCCGAGAAAAAGTTTTTAATTTTGAGTTTTCATTAAAATTAAAATCAAATCAAAAAAATTTACGAAATGTTTGTCCCAAAATTTTTTTTCCTCTCCCTTTTCGTTAATTGTTTGAAAAGTAAGAAACTATTCCAAAACACCTTGACACAACTTATAGCAAGCTAAATGTTGAAACAATTAGGTGATGATAATCTTATACAACAAATTGATGAAAAGGCCCGACAATTGTTCGCATTCGGAGACCCCAACAATAAAATGCCGGAAATTCCGGCGAAGATTGAAGACTTATGCAAAATGTAAGTCATCTAGTTTAAATTCAACTATTGTATTATTGTGATCAACTTGTTCTAGATTCAAAGAAGCTATTGTGGATCCATTTGTGGCCAATGAGTTCGCATTTCCATTTACCAATAACAAGCGTAACAGAGTATTAGCGCTCGAGGCTATCAAAAGCGTTGCTAAAGTTGAGATCTGTGTTGCGGCTAAAGAAAAGGGAAAAGATATAATACCCTTGGTCAAAGAAATGAACACAAAGCTCGATAAGTTGGCCCCAATACGCAAAAATCTTATGAATACTTTAGCCGATGCTGTCAAGTCGGACAGCAAAATAACTAAGTCACAATTTGCCTGGTAATATTTTCTACTTTTTATCGAATTTTTCTAATTTAATTTGAATATTTGAGCCTCACTTATAAGTACTACGACCAAACACTGGAACATCTCTCACAAGAGCTAAAGAAATTGTTCACAATAAAGCTAAAACCCTGGTTGAAAATATCAGATAGCTTCAAAAAGGACAAGATATGTGAGTGGATCCCTGATAATAAAGCTAACAAGAACAAGTATCAGTCATTCGAACTGATGTATTTCGAAGCGGCCAAAAACATCTACAATAGAAATGAATGAAATTTTTTGTAATTTAATTACAGTTCAAAAAATTTTAATTAAACAATAAAATAACAGAATTTGTATACAATTTGAATAAATATTAAATTAAAGTTTTTATTTTTCTTCAGAAGTCAGCCTTTGATTCGTTGAAAACTATTAAATTGAATATCAATTGAGAAACAGATGTTTTTTTGAGAAACTTATTGAAAACATTTAATTTCATTTAACTGTCGGCCACGAAGTCTTATGGCCGACAAAATGCAAGAACAAAATGAAGAGACAACAGGTAAGTTCCAAAAAATTCACCAAGTTAACTAGTGCTCAATAAACACTAAGGGCCCTGAAGAGCAAAAAGACTAAAACACTTATTAAATTTAAACCTCGATCGTTTGAACCTTGATATTGAATTTTCACAGCTGTTAGTCAGAGCCGTAGAAAGGAGTGGAATGTTTTGTTTCCACTTCCGAAGGACTGGAAAACAATCTTTCCGTACGCGAGCTGTGAATTAGATGTGAGCCCTTTCATCGAAGACATCAAAAAACAGGTGAAAGCATACGGTGGAGACATTCCTGAAGACAAACTCGAGAAGATAACCGTGGCATGGATGTACACCATACACAATACCCAAACACTGTCGACCTGTTCCGATATCGGGTTTTAATTCTAATTACCATACAGTTCTTTGTAGTCGATGATCACGTAGAGTGCAAATGGGGGGAAGTCGGACAGGGAAAGATGGGACCCAGAGATATGTGGGACCAATTGGAAGAGGCACTCCACCGTATGCTGGGCTCTAAAGAGGTCTCAATGATTGAGTAGAGACCATACGTCTCACTCATGTATGCGGCGATCGACGAGATATGCCGTTCCTTCGATTACGTACAGAAGCGCCGATTCTATGACGAGTGGAAGTACTACATCGATGAGAACATCAAAGAATCGATCAAGATCAATTCAAAGGTCGGCTTCAAGTCTGTTGAAGAAGTGGCCAAGGTAATGTTAAATTGTTGATCTTGTTATTAAAATGATTGACCTTGTTTAACTTTTTACAAACAGGTGAGGTGTGGATCAGTGGCTATGCGTGTAGTCATTCAACTTCAGGAGTACTCCTATAATCTAAATCTGACCAAAGATGAGTGGGACGACCCCGTTATGCAACAAATGCTGAATTTGGGGACTCTGGCGGTCGTCTATTCGAATGATGTCCTATCCTTCCAGAAGGAGTACAACGACCAGAGGGGGGAACTATACCTCATGGGTAACGTTGTGGCCGCCACTGTTGTCGAGAAAGGGCTCTCAATAGAAGAGGCGTTGGAGAAGATAATGAAAGAGGCCACAAATTATGAGCTCAAAACTGAAAAACTTATTCAAGAGTTGGAGAACAGACCGAAGGCAAGCGAAGACCTGAAGAAGTTTCTGAATGGAGTAAGGTACAACATTGGCGGTACCTGGTACATTGGAAAGACAAACGAAAGATACTCTAATACTTTCATCTAATCAATAGTCAATCCTTTGAAGGCTTATTATCTGTTTATAATAAAAGTTTTATTTGAATTAATCGTTTTTCTTGTTATAAATAATTTGTTTTATTAAATGAATTTGTGGTCAATTTATTGACAAGTAGTGATAAGAACAAGTATCAGTCATTCGAACTGATGTATTTAAAAGCGGCCAAAAACATCTTCAATAGAAATGAATGAAATTATTTGTAATTTAATTACAATTCAAAACCCATTTTAAGTAAACAATAAAATAACAGAATTTGTATACAATTTGTAAAATTGTTTTATTTTAATAGTTTTTAAGAAATTATTTTTCATTAAATATATATTTTTTAACTAAAGCTGAGCCTTATCTGAATTTGAACTTTAATTAAAGATTTTATTTTTCTTCAGAAGTCAGTCTTTGATTCGTTGAAAACTATTAAATTGAATATCAATTGAGAAACAGATGTTTTTTTTGAGAAACTTATTGAAAACATTTCATTTAATTTCATTTAACTGTCGGCCACGAAGTCTTATGGCCGACAAAATGCAAGAACAAAATGAAAAGACAACAGGTAAGTTCCAAAAAATTCACCAAGTTAACTATTGCTCATAAAAGACTAAAGTCAATGAAGAGCAAAAAGACTAAAACATTTATGAAATTTAAACCTCGATCATTTGAACCTTGATATTGAATTTTCA
Organism: Tectocepheus velatus; assembly: GCA_034700625.1. Lineage (NCBI taxonomy): Eukaryota > Metazoa > Arthropoda > Arachnida > Sarcoptiformes > Tectocepheidae > Tectocepheus > Tectocepheus velatus. Next base: position 70,301 of record JAQIXV010000193.1, read on the forward strand.
CAGCTGTTAGTCACAGCCGTAGAAAGGAGTCGAATGTTTTGTTCCCACTTCCGAAGGACTGGAAAACAATCTTTCCGTACGCGAGCTGTGAATTAGATGTGAGACCTTTCATCGAAGACATCAAAAAACAGGTGAAAGCATACGGTGGAGACATTCCTGAAGACAAACTCGAGAAGATAAC